>JAJLZD010000017.1:0-271152 GCA_030571975.1 Yamadazyma olivae
TTCCATGATATATGGAATCGTTATTTCTTTGAAGGTATTTCACCATGGCCGCCACGCTATCAATAGTGTCCGCAATTTTTTTTCCTTTAGGGGGTGTGTGACTATTTACACGTATTAAAATATTCGACTACAAAAAGTACCAGAAATGGTTTCGTGGTCTAGTCGGTTATGGCATCTGCTTAACACGCAGAACGTCCCCAGTTCGATCCTGGGCGAAATCATTCTTTTTTTTTTTCAAACTCAAATCTAACTTTTTTTTTCAGTAATAAGCCAAAAATTTCAGATCAACAAGGCAAAGATCTGTCTAAACTAAAAAGATCTATAGTATACCATTTAAACCAATCAGCTTGCAAATGCAGATTTTAATTACGAAGAGTGCATAGTACATTAGAGTATGTGGAAGAGTATGTGGAGAATACGCAAAGTAATTGAGATAGAAAAACAAATGTTGTGTATAGATGAGATGAGTAGTGGATGCAACATGAAAACCAAGAATTACGGTTATGTCCTTTAAGCTTTTATACCCATCATATGATCTGTGACCTGAACTGGCATAAAATGAAGATATGGCCCCACAGATGGCAGTAGCCCTGTTAATACATGAAACAAAGTGGTAACATCAGTCATGAAAATCATGCAGCTGGTGCACGGCAGTGGGGTGGTCCGAAATGGTAGGGAAACAGAGGGCCCAGCTTGGCACCATATTTGCGGTAGGCAGCGCCAGTTTTCTCGAGGTGTCAAAAGTCCTGCCTACAAGAAAAACTAATGACGTAGTGTCATTCCCAATCCAGGCTATTTTTCAGTGGTTCCGTTTTTGGAAGTGAAAAAGTTTGCAACTATTTTCTTTTTCCAAATAAACTTCCTCCAGTGATAACGTATATATTGGATCTGATAGACGAAATAGGTCAATTTAGGATATTTTTGATAAAATTAGAGTTAATTTTTGATAAGGTTTATATAGTTGGTTGGAAATCTTATATAGCAAGCAGTTGTTGTTTATCAAATTTGACATAATATATAGAAGCAACCGAGCAAACAATGGTTGGGGGAGAATTCAACGATACCTTCACTTCAGGTAATGAAAAGGTTAACGATAAATCTGGTGAAAAAATAGGCAATGAGAATTTTTCTAATGGTTTTGATGAACAGAATTCAACTGTTTCTTCAAAACTGGGTGCTGCTCCCATTAAGATAGGGTTCCTTTACATTAACCCTGAAGAAAAAATCCATAGAACTTTACCATTAAGAATTATAAATTTGATCGCCATTGGTGGTTGTATTGGTACTGCTCTTTTCATTACTATTGGTACTGCTTTAACTAGTGGAGGTCCTTTATCTTTGTTATTAGCTTATTGTTTTTGGACTTTTGTTATGTTGATTTTAACTACTGCTATAGGTGAAATGGTTTCATTTTTACCTTTACCATCTCCTTTTGTTACTATGGCAGGTAGATGTGTCGATGAAGCATTGGAATTTTCATCTGGTTGGAACTTTTATCTTATGGAATCTTTATATATTCCATTTGAAATTACTGCTGTTAATGGTATGATTCATTATTGGAGAGACGATTATTCCGCTGGTATTACATTAGCAATTCAAATCGTTTTGTATATTTTAATCAATGTTTTTGCTGTTAGAATTTATGGTGAATCTGAGTTTTGGCTTTCCATTTTCAAGTTGATTTTAGCTATTGGTTTATTATTTTTCACTTTAATTACCATGTGTGGTGGAAATCCAAAAGGGGATGCGTTTGGGTTCAGAAATTGGCATACACCTGGTGGTCCAATGGTAGAATATATCAATACTGGAGATGTTGGTAGATTCCAAGGTTTATTAGCTTCTTTGATCCAATCTGCTTTCACTATTGTTGGTCCTGAATACTTATCTATGGTTGCTTCCGAAGCCGTTAACCCAAGAGTCACTATGCCAAAAGCTTTCAAAACTGTTTTATACCGTTTAGTTATCTTTTACGTTTTTGGTGCTCTTTCCGTTAGTATTTTGGTGGCTTATAACGATAAAACTTTAAATACTGCTTCAACTTCAGATGCTGCTGCTTCTCCTTATGTTGTTGCTATGAAAAACTTGGGTATTAGTGCTTTGCCTGATATTGTTAACGCCGTTATCATCACCTCCGCCTTTTCTGCTGGTAATTCTTATGTATATTGTTCTTCAAGAGTTTTGTACTCTTTAGCCAAACAAGGGTTTGCACCAAAATTCTTTAGTTACTGTACTAAATCTGGGGTGCCAATCTTCTGTATTATGGCTGCGGCTTGTTTCGCTTTATTATCTTTATTACAATTGGGTTCAGGTTCTGCTACAGTGTTATCATATTTGGTTAGTATTTGTACCGGTTCACAAGTTTTGAATTATGTATTCATGGCCATTACTTACATTGGATTTTTCAATGCTTGTAAAGCTCAAAATGTTGACAGAGATGGGTTTAAATATAAAGCTTGGTTCCAACCATACGGTATTTATTTCAGTTTAACCTTTTTGGTTATTATGGTTGGTATCTTGGGTTACACCAATTTCTTACCAGGAAGATGGAGTACTTCTTCATTTATTTTCAATTATATCATGGTTTTCATCAATTTTGGATTGATTGTATTCTGGAAGCTTTTCAAGAAAACAAAGAGAGTCCATGCTTCTGAAGCTGATCTTGTTACTGGTATTGAAGAAATCGAAGAGCATGAATACGAGTATTATGCTAAATTGGAAAGTGAAGGAACAAAGGAAAATTCACTTGGTAGCAAGATTTTAAGTTGGGTATTTTAATTTTATTGTATAATTTTTAGTTTATAGTTTATGGTCCTAGATGATCATTTTTTTGAATAACGGCATCATGGGAACAGATAATTAGTCATTTATATACGCAGTTGCATATTTATATTTCTATTTGAACTATAAATGTACTCTAAGCCCAATCCCAAGTAATATCGATTCTACCTAAATCTTTGTTAGCAATTTTTGAAAAGGCAGCTGGTGAAAGATCCAAGTCGTATTTTTGACATCCTGGACAGCTGTCAACAACTGTGACTTCAACTGATTTGCCTTCATATGAAACATTGATCTTTTTACCACAAACTGGGTTATGGTTTGGATTACCGTCAATATCGGTTTCTGCGTACAATTTGGTAGAAATAGCGACAATTAATTCGGAATCAGTGTTGGTATTACCACAAGCACCTAAACCGACATCGTAGTAAGTACCTTCACCGGAAAAGGAGCCGGAGGATGCAGGAGAAGTGGCAACTGGTGCAGAAGTTGAGTTGGTTGGGGAAGTAGTTGGGACTGTAGTAGCTGGAGCTGGGGCTTCAGTAGTAGCTGGAGTGCTAGTAGTGCTAGTAGTAGCAGCAGCAGCAGGGGTATCAACAGGCTTTTGGACAGCAGCTTCAGTAGTAGCTTCAACAGCAGCTTCAGCAGCTGGGGTAGCGATTTCACTGACAGATGCTGCCACTAAAGAAGTTTCAGCAGCAGGAGCAGCACCATCAACAGTGGTCAATTCACCGTTAGGACCTGCAAAAACAGTGACAATATTGACTTTGGTTACTACAAGAACGTTAGCAGGAGCAGCAAGTAAAACGTTGGCAAGGCCTAATAAGGTGAAAATTTTCATTATTGGACGAAGGAATGAATAGTACTAGTATAAAATGAAGGACTAGTTACTGGTAATAAAAGGTAAAGACCGATAAAGATTAATAAAGAACTGGTTAGTTAAAATGCCAGTATGTAAGGAACGACTACTTTAAAGATAATTTCAATGAATGCTTCTTCTGAGGTTCTTATATAAAAATTCTCGTTTCAGATCGAATCGAAGTTTCATCATTTTTCCTAAAATGGGTTTTAATGCCTCGCAACATAGAGCGAATATTAGAGCACTGCTGTTTAAACAATTGGCGAATTCTAAAAAGGTATACAAAAAGGCACGATTTGAGTAAACACGCATATTGGAACATCGACACACCCTCGCAAAACGGATGTCGTCAGCTTGGTTTCTGGCAAAGTTCCAATACCAACGGGGCTAAATATGAATAGAATAGAGGAATATGAGTCAAGAGTGGTTCTATATCATTCACAGACTATTGTTTCTTGATGTTTTAATGTTTACATATATATATTGCATATAAAAATACCGTGGATCTAGAGTTGTTAATGACTGCAAAAAAGGCATATACCGTTGAAATGTAGCCTGACATTGAAAAAGTTGAATGGAGATCCTACAATCAATAATAAGTACCTTTAACAGCATACCCATACACATTTCTAATTGAATTACATCCATAACCGTGATTAGATTCGACATGTCTCCTAACACACCCACTCCTGTAATGATGGTGAGAAAGCATATTCTTTCATGAATTTTTCAAACCAAAGTTTAATTTCTAGTAGCCATCTTCTGATCATACCTTGGAAATGAAAACCAACTATAGTAATAATTGATCCAAGTATTTGCTCAGACTTGTATCATATTGGGTCTGTAGAACATGAGATATTCTGTAACAGTAACTAAGAGCTGTCTCTGACAAATTATTCTCTACAACTTTCAAGGTATTTGTATGTACTACTATTCTATTATACAATGGTGACAAATTGTGCAACAACCTAGAGGGAAATAGCATTTATTGCCCCTTATAATTCCATTTCTGAAATCCAGCCAACAAAAAGGAGTCTAAAAAAGACCGCAAATGACAAGCCAGAGAAGAAACTAGATATCTGGTACTCCTTTCGCTGGATCCTGCATCAACCACTTCAACTTGTACAGTTTCGAGTTGATGGTATTCTCGATCAGTAATTGTACCACTACCTGGATAAGTACCATCGCTTACTGCGATAAATCTATCTACACCTTGCTGTTCTAAACAATGAAACCATTGGTTTTCTTCATATTCATTGAAATTCGATGAATGGACACTGGGTTCCACCAAGGGATCACCATTTGGATCAAAGGACATCCTAATATCTGACATATTAAGTCCTAAACAATTAGCAAATTCAGTTAAATTAAAATCATATTTGTAAGTAACAGAAGCAGTATTGCCAGGCAATCTCACACCTGGTATTAGATGATTATTTTCTGATGGATATGAAATATCAACTACAGTTACAACTGATGTTACATATGTAATGCAGAAGATCAAGAATGTTAAAGTAAAGGAATGCATTGGTTTTGATCATTTTGCGAACAGTAGAAAACGAATAGCACCCATAAATAGTGAAAATTTTAATATAGAGATTCAGATATAACATTACCCACTCTAATGTATAAATATAATACTATCTAAGATATTACTTCTATGATACTAGACGTCTTTCCATTGTATGGCCAGATATTTATTATTAACAGGAAGAATAATCTATGCAAAAGTAATGCGACATGAATCTAAGGAAGGTGTATTTTCCTGAAAACACAGACAATCTACTGTACTAAAAAATGTTGCACTGGAGAGTTGCATGCCAGTGCATAGACTCGCGTCTCGTGTAAAAATGAAACAGGGGAGATATACAAGGGGGATACTACTAATAAGCTATAATAAGCTACTTAGATAATATATTATTAATATATATTTAATGTTTTTACCATATATGCTAATGCTAATCAATACATTTATTGTAAAAAGTATTTTCTAATTGATTAAATAACCATTTGCTTTGAAAACTTGTTACCCCTATAGTTTTAGCTCTTAATCTCATATTCCTATCATCAGTAATTAATATACAATAACGGAAATTTCTTGATAATTTGGTATCTAATATTAAATTATTAATAGTTGAATTTAAACCTTTTAATATTTTTTTACCAATTTCATTTTGTTGATTAACTGAATTTAAAATAGTTTCATCAACTCCTGCTCTCCAGTTTGAATTATTTTCAAATTCTGTTGTTTCATTAATATCACTTGCAATTGTACCATCAAATCTTAATGGTAAAATTTCTTTAGCTGAATATAATTCTCTTATAATTATAACTGATCTAGTAGCTGCATCTGCAATAGTAGCTTCAGCTGATTTTCTTAATGATCTTAATTCTTGAAATACAATTAATGGTATCAGAATTTTGAATACTTGATTTCTAATACATTTGAAAATCCTACCACAATGTTTCAACCAAATATTAGTATCAAGTGTTATATATGTTAGTTTACTATCCATATTTTCTCCAAGATCTCCTTCGATTATATTATTTTCATTTATTAATGATAAATTTTCAGAATTTATCATACTATTATAAAAGTCAGCGGTTTCATTAGCTATAGGATTATTGGTATCATTCATATTAGATTGCAATACTTGATGTTGTTGGTTATATAACTTGTTTACTTGATTTTCAAGCTCTTGTTGATTGTTTCTTCTTTCTTCTTCTAATTCACTGCCTCCAAAATCTCTATCCATAACCAGGAATTCATCATCATGATCATCATAGTTATCTCCACTTCCACTACCACTCATAGCTCCACTCGTAGAATTAATATTAAACCATTCATTATCAATATCATGTTTATCTATGGAATTGATAGCCTCTGGATTGATAAGATTTTCCCAGTTGATGTTTTCAAAGAAATTATGACTTATAAATCTATTATCTCCATACAAAAACTCTTCAATTTGTAGATTAATATCATTCGAGATAACTGGGTCATCCATATTATTGATGAATTCTTGATTAAATTTAAACCCTTCGGTGGTTCTCACTAATCCATATTCATAATTATCAGCAATAAACCTCGCAAGTAATATAATTCTAACAATTCGATCATTATTATCATCAAAAGATTCTTTGACTTTATTATTATCAGTCAATTTGACATTCCTAAAGCTTGAATTGATACCTGAGACCGGTAAATCAAAAATATTATAATCGGTAATACCAGAAGTTTCAAAATCACTATAATCGGTCTTTAAAGAAATAAAATCAAACCATAAAGTACCCCAACATTTCCAAACTTCTGCCAAATTCTCATTTTCATTGAAATATTGAATATAATTTGGGTAGTTGATCAAGAATGTTTGACATTTCTTATTCAATTGGGGATTGGATTTGACGATTTCTAAAACAGTATTCAAATAGTTGATGACAGACTCCCAAGGGAAAATCTTCTTGAATAACCAAAAGATCATATTTTTAGATTTAGGGTTTTTGTTGGCCGCCTCTCCTATTGATATTAAGAAATATAACCAGATAATCACATGGCCATAAGATGCCTCGATTGGACCTACTAAATAATGTTTTAAGATTCTAACTGATAACTCCAAAACCGATTTATTAAGGAATTGTAAGCAATAGAACCAGTTTTCGGTTGATAATTCAGATGCTAAGACTGTTTGACCACTAATTGAGCTTGAAGAAGACAAATTATTCCCAGTCAAGTTATTTGAACCTATCAAATCTTCAGTGATTGAAGTTTTTGACTTTCTTTTGCGGTCTTTCTTATCTTTTCTTTCTTTTAATGCTTCAGGTAACAAAAACAACTTACCGAATGGGTTTTTTGCATCACCTAATCCAATTATATGATTGATATTAGCAATGGCAAACAACGGACCTTTATTTAACCAAAAGTTCAACTTTTCTATTGAGTTTATACCATTCTGTTGATGAGATAAATAAAATGGTGTATGAGGATCATTAGTATTTGTAACTCCGTTTGGTGTATATAATTCTCTTGTGAAGAAATTATAACCGTTTGAATCAGAACCAAACGTAATCCCGTATCTTGAAACTAAATCAATACCGTATTGAACTTGAGTATCATGAATATTTTCTATTGAATTATTTGAGTTTGAACCGGTGGTGACTGTGTTATCATTATATTGGTTAGTATTAATGCTTAATAACACCTTATGAATTTTGATGAAATCAATGATTGGTAATTCCAATAACGAAAGAATATTTCTTTGAGTACAAATATTCTCAACAACCAAACGTAAATATTGTTGGGTTGGAACAAAAGGATCTCTACAAATGACCGATTTACCAATATTAACCAAAGCATCTAAATTGTCTTGCTGAACAGTACACATATGATAATAGATTTTTCCATGGCCATATAACGTTCTCATTGAAACCGAATACCAGTGTTCTGCACTTACTTTCCAATCAATAAACCTTGAACTATATAATGCTATAGCCATTCTTGACAAATCACCTAGTTTTTCCAGCCACCAACCTTCCATATCTAATGCAGGGTCGGTCAAGTTTGAAATGATGGTGAAACAATGGCCAATGAAGCAAGAACATATTTCATGGTCTTGGAAAATATTTATTATATTTTTTAAAACTTCCAAAAATGCAACAACACCATAAACCCACATTCTTCTAGGGATTTTATATAAGTCGACGATATTTTTACCAGTTTTGAAATGATCTTTATTTTTGTTAGATGAAGGTTTTAATGCAGTGACTAAAAAATCAGTATAGTTATCTAACAAAGTGATGTTGTGATGATATACTGTCCAAAGTTCATTCAGCAATTCCGATATCTTAGCATTATTTATGATTGAAGAATTCTGAGGATTCAAAGCAGGAGACATGGAATTATTATAATTCATTGAATTTGAGTTATTTGAAATTTGGTTGGTTTTTAAAGTTATATCTAAACAATTTTTTTGAACAATTTCTTCATAATTTACAATATTTTTATAGGTTTCTTTTAATTTTGTTGCCAATTGTTGTTCTTCTTCAGTCATTTCTCTTGGTTGATTCAATTTATTAGAATTTGCATTATTTGAAGTTTGAGAATCCACCGTTGGTACGGTAGTTAAATGATTCGAATCCTTCACTTCGGAAGATAATCTTGAGGATGCTTGAACAATTGGATGAGGTGAATGTTTCAGATGATTTTGAGATTGGGAATGTATTTGATTTTGATCAACAGTTGGATTTGAATCAGGCAGATCCGAAATATTTTGTGTTGAAGACATGGCAGGGTTGATATTTGGACTCGAAGGTACTTCGTAAGATGAAGGGGTGGGAGTCTTGGTATAATGATGACCAGATGCTGTAGGATTAGTACCAGTAGCAATGGCAGTGGCTATTCCAGTACCGGCTACAGAAGGATATTGTTGATACAAATTCTTTCTTAAAGGTTGTTGATTTGTTTGCTGTTGTACTTGAGAACCAAGATTATGCCTTTGAGATGCTGGTAATGTATTAACCACAGCAGAGTTAGTACCAGAACCGTAATACCTATTATTCAATTGTCCCTGAGATGTTACAGGTGACTGATTCGAATTCAGGTGAGGTTGACCTTGAAAATGGTTTTGAGATTGAGAATGATTTTGAACTTGAGACTGAGATTGAGATTGGGAAGATAATTGATGATTGGGATTTGACAAAAATGAATAATCGTTAATTTGGTTAGACGATCTTTTATTGGAATTATCCATCATCTGGTTGGACAAGCTGTGTTGACGTTTCTGTTGAGAAGTACTAGATTGGCCAGGAGTGGATTGTAAATTGTTTAAAGTGGTAATGGGATTAGAATTAGCGGCAGGATCTGAGTTAATCAATTGATTATTGGTTATAATAGAATCACCTAGAAAACCGGAATTCTTATTGCTCATAATCTAAATTTGGGAATCTTCAAACGACTTCCAAATATTCAAATTAGTTGTCCACTGATCTCCCTATCCGTTGAACTCTTATTATATCTCTTGATACTTCTTTGTAATTTTTTCTGATCAGGAAATCTCACTACCTGGTGCTGACACATCGGCGGCAAGATGATTTGAGTGAAAGGTGCAGAGGCTTGAGGAAAGGTCAAGGGTTGAGCGGTTATAAACCTGAGGTATAACGGGGGGAACGGGGCGGGTGTTTAGTGGTTCTGGAGAGGGCATAGGGTACAGAGTGTAGGGGTTAGAGTATTTTTGGGGATTAGAGTTTTGTTTTCCAAGCCTTAGCTGGAGATAGGGAAAACTAGAGATAGGGAAAAACTAGAGACGAGTGTGGTGGCATTAATAAGTTGAAAAATACTAGAAATTATTGATGGGAATTCCCTAGCACCTTTATAGACCTTTATTTCGGACTTCTAGCCTAACTTTCAACCTAGATGTTGACTTTTCACAAATTTACCTTGCCTCCAACTCTTAAATCTACTGGACCGATTCTAATTATTATATATAAATGTATACAACTAATCATACTCATACTTCTTCATGATAATAATGGTTGTGTGGATGCAATATCACCATAAAGTCATATAAATTCCACCATATTTCAAAGAGCCCACCAAAGTGGACCAAATAGACCAGACTAGAATAACCATAGATTCCATAGGCTAAGCTACCGGAATCACCATAGAAACACTAAACCATAGACCATATCCCCGAAATAATAATGAAATGTAATACCAATAATCTACTTCAATTTCTTCTTTGGTCTTAATTGATTAGTGTGACCACACTTTCTCTTTCTACAGTTGGTAGCTCTTGGTGGTAATCTAGCGTAACATTTACGACAGATGGACTTCTCACAGTTATATTTGGAAGCTAAAGCTTTTAATGATGGTTCAATCATACTTGCAATAAACTAGTAATGAAAATTTTCATTTTTCATCATATTTGAGTTTACAGCGTCGAGCCGGTGCGCGCACTACATTTGACAAATAACGCAGTCACTTTGGTGGTTCAATAGGGCTGTGGCCCTGGCAGCACGCACAGCGGGTATAGTGAGCCTTTCATAGTATAGCTACGATAGTGCTAGTGCATTAGTATTGATGTTAAAGAACTAATAGCATTAGAGCTATCTTCCCAAGTAGCATTGAGTAGCATAGCAGCTAAACCATATATTCAATTACATGCTTCAATGGTTGTAGAAGTTTGATACTTCTCTTCTTGTGATGATAAGAAGGTTTGTTGCATTGCGTTTGGCGTCAAAACTCATAAAAGACTCCATTCACAGTCAGCAAACCAACTCAGGAACGCTTCAATATCACCAACGTACTAAACTGCTAAATCCATCGATTTTGTACTTTAACTACTTATCTACCGACATCCAATATCACCAAATGTCACTATGTCGCTGCTGGTTGTGCGAATTGAAATATCACCAAAGAGTATATTGCTGCTACTATGAGTGAACAAGACCATCCCCATGGGCTGGAGGTCAACAATGACGATATGGACATCAATAATTATAGTGATCAGGACATAGAAATCATCGACGACGACACCGAACAGAATATTGCTCAAATTGATCAGGATCCGCCTCATGATTTCAACCAATTGATGGAACTGAATATCAATCACAATTTGCATATGGGCTTGGATAACCTGGATAATGACCATGATATGGATTTGGAAGACCAAGAACAAGATATGGATGTGAATTTTGATAACGACCACAATTCGTTTGATGAACCGGAGTTGATTGGGTCAGAGCTGGCTGATTCTGATAACCATGTTGAAGATGAGGTCGAAGAAGATGCTAACGCTGAACAATCAGACGCCGAAGATGGGGACTCAGACGATCAGAATGAAAACTCACAAGCTGAAGAAGAGACTGACGAATTGGCAGAAGAAGACGCCGAAGTTGAAGAGCCTGAATCAGATAACCAACCCCATGATATGCAATCCCATGATATGCAATCCCATGATATGCAATCCCATGATATGCAATCCCATTTTCAACAAGATCCTCAGGATGACTCTGATGATATTCCTATAATCGAGGAACCTGAAGATTCAGAAGCTCTACCAGAAGTAGAGGAACCAGGCGAACAACCTAAAATCGAAGAAGTTCCCACCATTTCCACTGCCGATATAGATAATGAAGAAGTACCTGAAAATGATGTATCTCAACATATTCAGAATCCGAATCCAAATCAAGAAAATCAGCCTCAAATAGAAGAACTTAATAACGAAGAACAAAGAAATGAAGAACAAATAAACGAAGAAATAGACAACGAGGACAATGACCTCGAAGAAGATGACAAAGTAGAGGAAATGAATACTTCTTTACCTTTGCCAACGTCTAATAATCAGTTTACTACTCCGCTGAAAAGTCTTCCCCCTTTAAAAGATATAGACATAATTGAAACCCCAAAGTCTTTCAACGTGGCCAAGGATAATGATGTTGAAAGTTCTCCTTTAGTTCATAACATTTTACCCAATAATAATCATTCCACTCAACATAGAGACCCTCATTTTAACGACACAGAGAATATTAGTATTTCGGTACATGAAACAGATGCCGATCCTATATCATTGATATCATCATTTTTAGAGTTACCGGAGTCTGAAATTTCCGAATTTGATCATAAGTTGATTAATATATTGTTTAAAAAATCCATTGAACACTCAGAGACTAGTTCAGAGCTTTCTCTTTTGAAGTTAAATCAAGAAAGAATCCAGCAAATCAGTGAAAACAAATATAAAAAGCTTTATGACAAGTATGAAAGCACTCAACGTAAATTGAATGACGCTGTTGCTGAAAAAGATTCTTTATTCGAGAATAAAATCCAAAACAATTCTGTCATTGAAAATTTTCAGAATGAAAATATGAATTTGAAAAATAAATTGAACGAATTGCTGATGAAGTTAAGCAGTCTTGAACAACAAGAGTCAACCAACACGACCCAACTTGAAAAAGACATTTTAAGTTATAATAGTCAAATTAATTCTCTCACAAGAGAGAATATCGAGAAAAGTCAAAAGATTAACGAGTTGACCAAAAAGTCTAATGACATAAATACCGAGTTTTTCAACTTGAAGTTCAATTTTTCAAAAGCCTCCAATGAAGCTGCATTTTACAAGAAAGAAAAAGAATGGTTTGAAAAGGAATGGAAAGATTGTCAAGAAAGATTTACTGAATTGTCCAAGAATCATCAGACCGAAAAGTTAACCAAGGCTAATGAAGTGTTAGAATTATCCTCGAAGTTGTCCTCATGTAACACTTTGAATGATTCCTTGAAGAAGAATATCAAACAGTTAGAAACCAAGGTTGAAAATCAATTGAATGAAATAAGTGATATAGATACAAAGCTAGAAACAACCAAAATAAACTTTGAAAAACAATTGAAATCAAAAGACGAGGTGATTGAGGTTCTAAAGATCCAAAACGAGGAAAATTCCCAAAGAGTTGCACAACTAGAAGAATACATCGAAGAGATAAAAACCAAATCTTCTAACCAAATCAACGATTTGACATCGGAATTAAATGTGAAAGTAGAAAGATGTATAATTCTAGAAGAGAAATTGAAACGAACCGAAGAGGCTCTTGAACAAGAGTTACGTCAAGAGAATGATTTACCAAAATTGAATACTTCGGGAGAATTAATAGCTTCAAAAGTGAACGGTATTTCGTTATCGTCAATGTATTCTGAGTTCAACCACTTGAAGAAACAGTTGATATTAGAGAGGTCCCAAAAGGAGAAGCTTGCAAACCAATTGGAAATCTTTATAAACGAATTAGAGTCTAAAAAGCCCGTAATTTTGAGTTATAAAGAACAAATCACTTTTTATGAAACATCTATGAAAGAGATGGTCAAGAAAGTGGAAAGCATAAGATTCGAGAAGTTGGAAAGCGATAAGAAAATCAATAGGTTCAAATCAAAGGTTATCGAGTATGAAGACGAACTTGTTTCTATGAAGAAGTTATGTAAAGACTTGGGTAAGCAATTATGTTATTATTTGATCCATTCAAAGATCAGAGACAACAACGAGAACCCATTATCTTTGACTGAAAGAACGGCAATCGATAACATCTTGGAAAAAACTGGAAATAACGAGAATTTGAATGAATCTGATACTGACCAGTTGATAAGTGAAAGATTAGTGGGATTTGCAAGTATAGTTGAACTCCAGCAAAAGAATACAGAGCTTTTGACCATCGTTAGACAGTTGGGTAAAAAATTAGAACTTCAAGACTCCCAATCGAACAATGAATTGGAAACTGTTGCCATCGAAGAAGCTAAAGATGCCATATTGACATTAGAAGGCGAGTTGGATAGTTTGAAGACCAAATATGACGCTGCTATCAAAGAAAGAGATGTCTTAAAATCATTAACTGGGTCAGGAAACAAGCTCATCACTAATGGTGACGCTGTTAATAGTTCCGATGTGAAATACTTGACTGAAGCTAATAGTGATTTGAAAAAGAGATTACAGGAATATGAAGAAACTTTGAAAAACACACAAAAGGATTTTGTAGCTAAAATCGATACATTGACCACGAAGTTGGATTCAACTATCACAGAAAGAGATGACTTGAGATTAAAAATCAACTCAATGAAGCATGAAGTCGAATTAATCGAGACCAAGTATAACAATTCTCAAATTACGTTGGAAAATACCAATAGTGAAATCCAAAGATTACAAGAAAACTCATCATTCTGGAAAAACCAAGCTTCCAAACAAGAGCAATTATTGGTGAGTAAAAGCAACGAATTGAAAGAAATCGAAGGCCAATTGGCACAAGAAAAAGTGAAGGCTAACACCACATCTAATGAAAATAAATTGTTAAGATCCATTGAAGCCAGTTTGAACAATGATATCAACCAATTGAAGAACGATAAATTACAGTTGAATGACTTTGTTAGTAATTTACAATCGTTATTGAAAGAAAGAGAAACCGCAAGCTCCGAATTGAACGAAAGATTGAACAAGTCAATCCAGAACTACCAGACTTTACAAGACAGATTGAACGAGAGGGATGAAAAATTATCCATATTAACCAACCAGTCTGAACTAGCATTGAAGTCTCAGAACACTAAGTTGGAACAGTTCAATGATCTCAGTTATAAGTTGATGAAAACAAAGACTCAACTCGACGAAAAGAATAAGCTAGTTGATACCTTGAATTCCAGAATCAAAGAGTTGACTGATAACTTGAACAAACGTGACGTCCAGTTGAAGGCTTTACAATTGAATCCTGGACCAGGAAATAATACACAATCAACCACAACATCGAAGAACAGTAGTTCTTCTGACACTATTGAGATCGAACAATTGAAGCATGAATTGAAACTAGCTGAAATCCAAGTCAGCGAGTTGTCAAATATTGCTAAGAGCGCCGAAGATGCGTTAGTGAATGTGACAAATTCATTTGAAGACTATAAATCGGATATTCAAAATGAGCAAACTACCTTGAGAGCCGAGAAAGATGCTTTAAATGAAAGAATTGAAGAGTTGAGTGAACAAGTAGCAAGTTTGAATTCTGAAGTTTCCAATAAGGAACATGAATACATAACCAAACTTAACGAAATGAAGGTCCAATTTGAAGCTGTCAGTGTCAAAGCTAGATCATATGATACCTTAGAAGCTAGTTATGAGGAAAAACTCAAAGGAATTAAGAATGAATTAAGTATTTACTCCAAATTGGCCGACGAAAACCAAAAGAAATACAACGAAGCAACCGAAGAGAATGACAAGACTACCAGAACTCTTGTTAGCTTGAAGGAGGAGAATGACTCGTTAAAAGCATCAGTAAACGACTTGCAATCCCAAATCACCGAACTTACTTCCTCATTACAGAATTCTAAAGGCTTAGTCGACGAAGAAAAGCTTAAGGTCGAAGACGAACTCAAGGTACAAGAATCAAAGGTTCGTGAGCTTGAAAATCAAAATAACATTTTGTTGAACCAATTAGAACTAATGAAAATACCTTCCAGTGCTATCAGCAATGGCACAGACAAAGATTCTGACAGTAATGAGTTGTTTGAGCTCCGTCAAGTCATCAATTTCGTCCGTCGTGAAAAGGAAGCTTCAGAATCAAAAGTCTCTATGTTGACCGAAGAACTAGGAAAGGTCCAAATGAAGTTGAGTTCTACTGCCTCTGAGTTAGAGACCACCAAAGCCGAATTGATCAGATCAAACACAGGATCAATAGACTTGAAGTCAGAAAAAGAAGAACATAAACGTCTACTTGAGCAGTTGGAACAAATGAATATTTTGAGAGAGAGTAATACAACATTGCGTAACGAAAACCAAAACTACGTTAAGCAAATTCAAAGATTTGAGGTCCAAATCAAAGCGGTTCAGACCAAGATAGCTCCATTAGAAGCGGAAGTTAAGAAGTTGAGTAATGCAGTTGAAGAAAAAGAACAAACAATCAGGTTATTGGAAGAGGAAAACAAGAGATTATTAACAGCGTCCGCCAATTCTAATGAAGTACCAAAGGAACCAGTTGTACCCACTGAAACCGAGGAGTACAAAGCATTACAAGCCAGATTTGATGGTTTATTAGAAGAATCAAAGACCAAATTGGGTGCTGCAAGAAACAGAAACAAGAACAACCAAGAACTTATCGAATCATTGAACAACGAAATTGCTAAATTGAAACAAGAAATTAGTGAATTGAAAGAAAACCACGACAAACAAATCAGCCAAATCAAGAAAGAAGTCGAATCTAAGCCAGCAGTCCTGGGAACCGATGAGTTGGAGAAGATCAAATCTGAGTTTGCTGAGGAAAAGCAGAAAGTAGTTTCAGACTATGAGGTCAAGTTGCAACAGTCATTGGATTCACACAACAAGAACACTCAAGAGTTACAGGCAAAGTATGACGAGTTGGAAAAGTCAATGGACTCTACAAAGTCTCAATTGGAAGCTTCATTCAACAAGAAACTTGAGGAGGAACTTGCCAAACAAAAACAGACCTCTTCTAATAGTGAATCAGCCGAGGAATACGAAGCCAAAATCAATTCATTGAAGAAAGAATTCTCAGAAGCATTAGAAAAAGAAAAGGAGAATGTGAAGAGTCAAACGGAGAAGAAGTTTGAGATCAAAATCAGAATGTTGAATAAGAAGATTGATAGATTGAGCGAGAAGAAGGATTCTGATAAGTCTGCGAATGCATCACCATCCCCTGCCCAACAGTCCCCTGCCCAACAGGTTTCCAAAGCACAGTCTGCGGACAACAAACCATTGGGAACTCATTTCACCGAGAGTACATTAACGGTACATAAACCAGAGAAAAACAACCAAAAGAAAAGACCATTCACATCGCAACCAAATCAAGCCAATAAAAAACCCAAAGAGTAAAGTCATAACTTGTATATTTAATGTATATGTATTAATGTATAAACTTTAATTAGAGAATTTCGACCTATCTCTAAGTCTTGGGCCGTAAAACTTGAATATCAAGGGAAGACTGTTCATTATCAAACAGATTATACCTAGGATAGTACAGCCCCATGCAACTGGGAAGTCTTTAATAGACAAATTCTCGAACATGATTCGACCGAATATAGGGAAGGCCCCCCCTATTCCTGACCTGAAGAGTCCGTTCCCTGCGAATAGCGAAGGAATAAACCTGGGGAAACACATAGCTAAATAGTTAAGCACACTTTGGGTACTCGAGAAAGCCCCGGACCCAAATAACGCAACCGCAATTAGAGACACTATCCAGTGTACTTTTGTAGTGGAAGCCCAGCCGTAAATGAATAGCGACAATGTGATACACGTAGTACCAATCAAACCAGTATCAAGAAACACTTCTGGTTCGACCTTTTTGTTTTCTAGTATCTTTTTGGTGTAAGTATGATATAGAATGGCACAGTAATACACAGAGCCAAACAAACACCCCACTATAATGGCCAAGAACGCTGCCGAAGTAGCAGAGCCCGAGAAGTGGTATAATTCAGTGTACACCAACGGGAAACTCTCGAACCATAGAAAAATCAACCCGTAAAGCAACCCTTGATATAGGTTCATTAACAACACCATGGGTTCCATCACCACGATCTGGAAAGCTCTTAATAGTATATTACCCAATTCTTCAAAGAAGGGAACATGTGTAAGCTCATCGTCAGTAACTATGTCTGGGTTGCCAGTGATTCTTCTTAATCTTTGTGCTTTCCAGTATAACAAGGTAGAATGGGAAGTTTCAGGCAAAAAGAAGAATAGAAGCAAGGTCGAGAACAAGTTTACAGCAAGTATAAACCAAAATACCGTTCTCCAGCCATGTATTGATAACCCAGAACCTATAATAGGTGATATTGATGGGGCACAGAACGCAGATAATGCCCAAACTGATAAGATAAGTGGATTATAAGCAGGACTGACGACGTCAGTTAAGGTTCCAGGGCCCACTGCCAAAGCAGGACTACCAAAAAACCCACCTAAAAACCTCAAAACCAAGAACCCGGCAATATTATTAGATAACGCAGTAGGAATCTGAAGTATAGTATATATCAACCCTGTAACAAAATATATGGGGGTTCTGCCAATGTAAGATTGTTCAGACAAGGGAGAAAAGAACATCGGAGATATCCCGTAGCCAAATATATACAAAGACAAAGGCAATGCAGCTATAGTGCTGCTTACATTAAACTGCAGTTTGATTTCATCTACTGCTGGAGTGTACATTGGCCCTGCAGTATATATGGCGAACGTCAACAACGTTATTTGGAGCTGGATGAGCCATTTCATGGAACTGGACCAGTTTGTAGGGAGTGTTTTGTCGTTTGGATCCCACTCAAGTATTACTTGATTTTGGTAATGTTCCTTGGGGATTTCGTAGTCAGGGTTTTCTTCGGGGTAACTGAAGTACTTGTAGTTGGACAAATGATAGACCATGCGGCCAAATATACTGGTGTGAATAAGACTTAGCATTGATAGATCACAGGAACATATTTCCACTCCACCTCTTTTATACAAAGCTGCTTACTCATACCAGAAACCTTATTCGTAAGCTAGGGTACTCGTACTGCTCCATTCCCTGTAGTTGACTAGTATTTGATTGTGCTTACAGAATGTGAATCACGATTTCAAATTGGCTCCGGAATACGTGTATGCTTCATCCGGAACACATTTAAATGAAACGGGCACCAGAGAAAACTATTAGCCACCGGGTAAGTCAACTAAATTAGAAATACAGAATCTTTGCAACCATATATTACAAGCTTTATATATTTGTAAGTTTGCAGCCAAAGACCAGCTGGTGCAGACACGACACTCTCGACAAAAATGAGAAACGGATAATTCCATCATCACCAACACTTAATACTATTGTATTGTAGGTTAGAACTATTGCTTGTTTCGAATTAAGGTATTAGTTATAGCTGGAAATGTCAATGGAAAAGGAAGAAGCTGTGTTCCGCTCGGCGGAGATGTCTTTGGTGCAATTGTATGTGCCAACTGAAATCTCCAGAGAGGTTATCTATGACATTGGGAAATTGAACTTAATCCAATTCAGAGATTTAAACTCCAAAGTCAGTGAATTCCAAAGGTCTTTCGTTAACGAATTAAGAAAGTTGGACAATATCGAAAGACAGTATATCTATTTCAAAAACGAATTGGACAAGAAAGGTATCGAATTGAAGAAGTACCCTTATGAAAACGAGTTTGCCAAAATTTGTCAACAACTGGACATCGACGAGTTATCTGATAACGGACAACTCTTAGAAGATAGAGTTGGCCAATTATTGGAGTCGTTGAATAGTCTTTTGGTCAAAGAAAAGGATTTGAAACAGTTGAAATTCTCCATTCAGTCTGTTGATAATTTCTTTAGATTGAATTCTTCAAACTTGCCAGTATCCCACGATAGCCCAACCGATCATCTTTTAAACAACTTGGAATCTGGAACCCAGTATTCAAATGATATGAACAATTCCAGTTCCTTCATTACCGGTGTTATCAACCGTGATAAAGTCCAAATTTTACAACAAATCTTATGGAGAGTTTTGAGAGGTAACTTGTTCTACTATAGTGAAGAATTGCCGGAATTAATTTACGACCCAGCTTCTGATTCTAAGGTCGCTAAGAATTCCTTCATCATCTTCTCTCATGGTCAATTGATTTACCAAAGAATCAAAAAAATTTGTGAATCTTTAGATTGTGACTTGTACAATGTCGACAAAACTGAACAATTGAGATCTGAACAATTATCAGAGACTTCCAGCAACTTGAATGAATTGTCTATTGTGTTGAACCAAACCGAAGTTGCCTTGAACTCCGAATTAATCGCTGTTTCAAAGGATTTATCCAAATGGTGGGAAATTGTTGCTAGAGAAAAAGCAGTTTATAAGATAATGAACCGTTGTGATTATGACGGTTCCAGAAAAACATTAGTTGCTGAAGGTTGGATTCCAACTGATGAAATCAAAACCTTGAGCTTGACTGTCAAACAATCTTCAAATTCTTTACCAATCATTGTTAACGTCTTGGAAACATCAAGAACTCCACCAACTTTCCATAGAACTAACAAATTCACTGCTGCTTTCCAATCCATTTGTGATGCCTACGGTATTGCTACATACAGAGAAGTCAATCCTGGTTTACCTACCATCATTACTTTCCCTTTCATGTTTGCTATTATGTTCGGTGATTTGGGACATGGTATTATTTTGACCTTAGTCGCAGGGGCCTTGGTTCTTAACGAAAAGAAGATCGCTGGGATCAAAAGAGACGAAATCTCCGATATGGCTTATACAGGTCGTTATATCTTGTTATTAATGGGTCTTTTCTCCATCTACACTGGTTTCTTATACAATGATCTTTTCTCCAAGTCAATGACTTTCTTCAAGTCTGGTTGGGAATGGCCAGAAGACTTTGAAATCGGTGATAGTCTTGAAGCTAAATCCGTTGGAACTTATGCTATTGGTTTAGATCCTGCTTGGCATGGAGCTGAGAATGCTTTATTATTCACCAACTCATACAAGATGAAATTGTCTATTTTGATGGGTTATTTACATATGAGTTATTCTTATCTTTTCTCATTGGTCAATTATGTTCATTTCAAGAGTATGATTGACATTGTGGGTAATTTCATTCCTGGTTTATTGTTTATGCAAGGGATCTTTGGATACTTATCACTTTGTATTGTATATAAATGGTCTGTTAACTGGTATGCCATTGGCAAACAACCACCAGGTTTGTTGAATATGTTAATTTCCATGTTTTTATCACCAGGTAACGTTGCAGAACCTTTATATTCAGGTCAAGCCACTGTTCAAGTATTCTTATTATTGATTGCTTTAATCTGTGTTCCATGGTTATTGTTGGTCAAACCATTGTATTTCAAAAGAAAATTCGACCAAGAAGCTAAATACCATCAATTGAGTGATGATAGTCAAGAAGAATCTTTAGTTGAAAACCACCAAGAAGGCCACGATGACGACGAGGAAGAACTGGGAGAACACTCTTTTGGTGATATTATGATCCATCAAGTGATCCATACCATCGAATTCTGTTTGAATTGTGTCAGTCACACTGCATCGTATTTAAGATTGTGGGCTTTATCTTTGGCCCATGCCCAATTATCCACCGTTTTATGGACCATGACCATTGGTAACTCCTTTGGTGCAACTGGTGTCACTGGGGTACTTTCAGTTGTTTTCTTATTTGGTATGTGGTTTGTATTGACCGTGGTGATTTTGGTTATCATGGAAGGTACCTCTGCCATGTTGCATTCCTTAAGATTACATTGGGTCGAATCCATGTCCAAGTTCTTTGAAGGTGAAGGTCATCCTTATGAACCATTTGGTTTCATTGGACTTTTAGATGAATATATTTAGAGTTCTTAGATATCAAAATTCCAGCTGCTGCTTTGGCAGCATACGCTGTTCATACTTTGTTTAGACAAATAATACGTTTATTTATATTTGTTCTCTTGAAAATCTGTTGATATCTCATCTCATCGCTGCGAAAAAATTTGGAAACTATGTCATTACCAATTTCAAAGATCATTAAGGACTTAGAAAATCCAGAAAGTGTGATCCCTATCGTGAAGTCACTTCATTATAGTGTAAATACCTTACATGAGCTTTCCAAGTCCGAACTGAAGCATTTGGTGTCACGTACCCTCAATTTGACATCGTCTCATGATTCGTATAAGAAATGGAGTGGGATTGTGATAATCCAAACTATATCGGCCAATTTCGGGATTCTCAGCGTCAATGGTAATCAGTTTGTTACTAGTCTTATCAAAGTGTTAGAAACGTCCCACGAACCAAAGGTTGTCGTCACTTGTATCGAATGTTTGAATATTTTGTGTAATCGTATTAGAGGTAAACCTACGTTAACTAGAGAAATATTGACGCCCAAATTGGCTACAATCATCCAATTATACATGGAAAAGCTTGAAAAATACCCAAGTTTAATATTAAGTTCGTTGAATACTATCGTTAGCAACCATCCAACCACTTTCAGACCTTTTGGTAATAAATTGAACGCAAAATTAATCGAATTGTTGAATTCCGATTTCAATTCTTTTGATTCAGACTTGAAGAAACTCATCTGCCAGTCATATGCTATCTTACCTACCATCGAAAAGAATGAGCCAGATACTTTTTGGTATAACAAATTCGATAACTTGATCAATGAAACCGTTGATGTCTTATCCATCTTCAAGCAGCTACTCAATGTCGACCAAGATAAAGAGTTATCATTGCTATTGTCCAAGTTCAAATTAGAGTCGTCTCCTGTTTTCCCCCATTTGCAAATAGACTTGTCAAGTCCAGAAACATTGGCTCAATTGTCGTACAGAATGGAAATCTTGCTTGAATTGATATCGGCCTTTTTGGTGACACAGGTTAAATTCGCTACCAAAATCCCTATAGGAAAAGTCATATTGATTTTAGAAATCATATTCAACTTCAATACCAAGTTTGTTAGCTTCAAAAGAGACGTCCATGATGAGAACTCCAGAACCATCATCAATTCTATACTCACAAACATCCAATTCCATTCCTTGAACCTTTTGAAGGTATTAGCAGACAACTACGAAGGTGTTTTGGTGATGTATTTGACAAACATATTATCCATTTTAGAAACAGCGGTTCCATTTGCCAACAAAACTATTGATTCCAAAGAATTGTTGAACAACGAGAGTTTCCATTGCACACTTCTCGAGACAGTTTCCAAACTCTTAGACTTGGTCGTGTTGTACTCAGAGCCATCTACTATCATAAGATTTGTCGATGCCTCCTTATTGCTTGTGGAACCACGAAAGGTCGACGCTGCCTTGAGTGTCTCTGGCAGCAATTCTAAAAAGAAGAATAAAAATATGGTTCCCATGGCCGATTTATTATCCCATGGCCATTTGTTCGATAATCAGATTCCGAAACAGACTGTTAGGGCCGTAAGAGGGTTTATCAACTGTGTGATCTCCAAAGTCGAATTACCTGCCAACCAGTACTATAGAATCATGAGATACTTGATTCTCGAAACCGTCAAATGTAAGCAATTCAGCTATAACAAGTCTGTGCCTGCTGAATTGAAGAACATGTTGATAAGTTCCATCATTTACCCCGGGTTTGAAAAAGTATCCATATTACCTATTTTGAGTTCGATTATGGGAGATGACCCATTGATCAGTGTATTCAACAACCCTAGATTCCCGCCATTACCAATATTGATCAGAAATGCCACCCAAGAGATCGAAGATGACGACGAGGACGAAGAAGAAACAGCTCCATTGACCTCATCCCACGAAGCAGTCAAAAGAGTTCTTTTGGAAGAAGATTCACCCCTGAAAAGAGCCAGAACCGAAGACGACACAGTGCAAATCGTCGAGGTCAAAGATGAATCCAAAATTTTCAAGCATGCGGAAGTGGATACTAGCATTCTGAAACCATTAGTGTTCAAAGAAGAGCCCCCAATCGAGGCCAATGAAATTTTGCAACCATCTGTTTCCATGGACACGGAAAAACCTATCACCGAGCCTATTTTAAACCCAAAAGTTGCCCCATCAGCTCTCGAACAAACTAAAACTGACCCTGAAGACGACGGCTCCGACTTTGAAATGCCAGAAATCAATATGGGCGACGATTCCGATGACGAGTAGTTAACTATATAGAAAATAAATAGCATCGCGAACTTTTGATAGTAAACACAAAGTTGATCTTACATGGAGAAGATAACTGAGGAAGGCAACACGAAAGTGTTGGTTTCGGAAGACGTATCGCCACAAGACATAGCCATTTTGGTCTTGATAGTAGCGTACTCGGGGAATCCTACGATGGAAGAATTGTCACCAATTGCTACGACGCTCATACAGTTGATACAGCACGAACCGCTCTATGACGAAAACGATGAGTTGATTGTGATACCCACGGCGCTAGATTTGTGCAATCGACTAGCCACAGAGGTAAGAAGGTCCCCATTCACAAACACAGAAGAAGAGGTCGAAGAAAACGTGAAGATGGTGCAGAATTACTTGTTATCAGGGTTGTGGAACATAACTTCACCTGAATTGTTGGATTCTAATGTTATAAGTATGATGGAATTGATAGAAGACGCCAAAGCCTTTTCTGTCGAAGAAGTTTCTCCCCAAGAGAATATACAGCTCAAGTTTTCACCTAGGTCCATGATTGGAAATTTCATAGGCAAGATAGTTGCAACTTTACACCTACTACATTTTGATGAGTTGTTTTTCTTATATGAAGCGTTTGTGTCATATAGAGAGGCCAGTAGAGAATTATACCTCGAATTAGGCAATACAGTTGACGGGGAAGCTTATGAAGAGCAACAGCTGGATCAAAGGAAACCAAAAGGCAAAACTCAAGAAGAAGATAGCCAATTATACGCCCAATTGGATTCTAAATTGAACAAAATCTTGGGCGTAGATATCCCTTTTGATGGCTCGACTAAACCAATTCAAACCCCTAAGATTCTTCCAATTTCTAAATACAATATCCAAACATTGTTGAACAAACAGATCAATTTATTGGAAACGTATGGGCTGAAGACTCCCGCAAAATTGAAGGAAATTATGAAGCTAATGACATCTAATAACTCAAGCATCCACCTGATTCAAAGTGTTAATATCACCAACATCCCTTCCTACTATTATTTAAGATACCTTGAATGTCTTCATGAATCGGATTACCAGGGCTCTTTCGAAGCTTTACATCAATATTTTGATTACATGGTTTCAAATAATTCGAAATACTTCTATCATTTTGCTTTAATTTCCAGAGCTACATTGCATCAGTATTTTGGTGAAGATGAAAAGGCTTTGGATGCAATCGAAGAAGCAATTTCTGTAGCCCGAGAAAATAGAGATAATACAACGTTGACGTATATTTTGAGTTGGTTATTCAACTTCATGAGAAATAAACCAGAATTATGGAACCTTCAAAAGTTCTATCATAATAATAACGAACTGCATTTGTTAGACTTTTTGGTGAAGAAATCAAAGACGGTTTCTCTACTGTTATATGCCATGAGTTATCATTTTGAAGCTCTTCATATGATTGATACCGGTTGTTCTATGAACCAATACTTGGAGAGTATGTTCAAGGCCACCTATGTTTCAATCAATGACAATATTGCATCGTTTGTGAAATCCATGGAGTTGTCTTCCGTTATTTGGGGTAGAATTGGAAACTCCTATTTGAGTGACATATATTCAGAAATCGCCTTTGATTTTGCTCAACAGTTGAAGAAGATAGGTGACGAAGTAGCAATTGAAATCAGAAGAGCATATTTAATATATTTGAATGGAGAGGCTGAAGCAGGGTACAAGTTACTTAATGATTTGAGACCAAAGACCAAGAATGACGTATCTTTGAACAAATCATTGGAGATAAGACAACTAATTATGCTTGTGAAGATAGGACTTAATAAGGGAAGGTACAAGTTTGCTGAAAAGATTATGGCGATGTTAAACGATGAAGAAATTCAGGATATAGAATTGAAAACCGAATTAGTACATCTTCAAGCACTAGTTCAATCAGCATTGCATAATAACTCGAAAGCATTAGAGATTATTTCGTCATATCTATCGTCTTTAGACTCACAACTGTCGAACCAAACCAAGAATAATTTATATACTATTATGAGATTGAACTTGTTGAAGTGTGATATATATAACAGGTCAGGTTCACATTCTAGGTCATTATCATTGCTCATACAACAATTACAACAATCTAAAAGAGTAGGATTTATATCCATAGTCATCGAAGGAATAATAATATTTGCATCCATTCTCAATAACATGGAAAGCTACACCGATAGCTACAACATTCTAAGTGAAAAGATGGTAACTATCTTACTGGTTGGGAATAAGGAACTATCATCCATGGCATTCTATGAGTTAGCTAGAGCATGCTTCAATATTTTAGAACAAGGATTAGAAAATGAGGTTCATTTGAACGAAAAAGAATTATTCAACAGGATATTGAAGTACCTTAATATAAGTATTAGCGGGTTCAAACAATCAGTTCACCTAGTAATGTTAAACCAATGTTTTGAGCTAGAAATGAAGCTCGCTCAGCATCAAAAATCCAATGAACTACTTGAACACAGTAAACTATCACTTGAAAAACTAAGTAAAAGATCATACGAAGAATACGACTACGGATATTTATGAACATAGGAGTTGGCTCGTTATATATTTTCAGATAATTAAAAATAGAAGATAAATATTTAAGGTACAATCATCATTGACATTACTTTTCTTTGTGTTTATAGGTTTACTTTGATAATTGTTTTGATTTTTCAATGGCATCCATTCTTGCCAACATCAACGCAGCACTCTTCAATTGAACGACGTTTGCAAACTGTTTGAAAGCCCAAATAGGAATACTTAACCAAACGGTAACAGTACCTAACCAGAAGAAATTGAAGGAATGTAAATAAAGGGCCATGTAAAATAACTCATTTACAAGACAAACAACAAACAAAACCTTTTTATTATTGTAATACAAAGACAAAATCTTCGATTCCTTCTCATCGACATTCTTGTGGGAAGCAGAACCCGAGTTTAACATGGCATACATGTGGATATAATGAGAAGACAAATCCAAAGATACTAATAATTGCCAAAAGATACAATACTCAGGATATATAACACATAAATAGCAGATCAATGAAGAAGTAGCACATCTGTCAGTAACCATATCTAGAACGGCCCCGAATCTGGTACCTTGATTATATTTTCTAGCAGCATAACCATCAAAGGCATCTAAAAAACCAGAAATCCCATACAAAATAAGGGTGTAGTAAGGATGGTTCTTCATGGAAATGAAAGAGCCAACTGCAGTTATAACTCTGAAGTAACCAATCAAATTAGGAATGTAAAGAAAAATATCTTTCACTTCCACCACTTTCGCTTTACTGTTTGCCATTATTTCTGTTTGTTCTATTTGGTCTATTTGTTAATAAAAAGATATAAGGAAGAACAACAACTCTAGATGCTTTGACTTATTGAAATTCTTATCTCTATCCAATTGCAATGGTAAACCTACTGTTCAATGGTATGCAATTATATGTGTAGACTATTTGTAATTGTCCACTCGAGCCGGCTTTTCCAACGTTGAATCGCTCTGACTTTGATCCAATTGAGTTACGTTACAATCAAATTTGGTTCTAACGTGTGTAAAGTAATATTATATATATACTTTATAGCTTTTCTATTTTTTGTTCTTTAATGATCAAGAACTTGTTCCATCTAATGGTTCCCTACTGAAAATTTTCGCTGAAATTTCGCAAGCTCGCTTGACGGGCAGAATTAAGTTTTATAGGTTGCAAAGCTTTTTACACGAGGTAGAAAAGAGCAATTAAGTAGTTACACACTGTCTGTTGTGAAAGGTATACAAGAGACACAACAGTTCGAAGATATACAAAAGAAGCGAAAGGAAATGACATTTTATTGGTTGCAAAAACCGATCGTAAGCACAGTAACAATCGGCAGGCCTACTTAAATGCAGCAAGTTTAGCCAAACTAGCGTTTAATGTCAGAAAAGACCACAGAAGATTCAGAAGGTGCTTGTGAATAAGCATAGTATCCATAAATGGCCCCAGTGAAGTCACAAGCTGAAATGCCCGCAGAACTCAAGGTAGCAACCACCGAATTGGCAACCCAGAATTGGTACTCAGTCTCGGTAGAAGTTATTTTCAAAGTGACTTTATCACTGATGTCAATAGACTTTTGGTAGACAACTTCACCTGATCTGACGGTTTTGGCAAATATGTACAACTGTTTGGCTTCAAAATCAACCCCGAGCTCATAGTATCTATGTGGATCTTTGTAGATGGTAATACCTGCTTTGGTGCTGTCGTTGACTTTGGATTTATCAAAGTAAATGGTTCCTTCGAATTCACTATCCAAACTTGTCTGTCTGATACCTACAAAAGTAGTGGTGCCATTTGCACCTGCTAAACCATTTTGTTCGGGCTTGATAGTAATCAATTTATTATCCAAGTCATATTCATAATTTGAATATACAGGGTTTCTGACAAAAAGGTACTTGGCAAACAAATCTTTCTCAAACCATTCAGGAACCAACTTACTAATTGAAGGGTTGGCTGGAGGTAACTTACGGTCAGTTTCCATGTTCACCTTAATGGTTTGAGCTTTTGGCCATCCGTTTTTGGGCCATGTAATTGGAGTTAAGAACGTTTCACGACTTAAAGGATGATGAGGGTTGGCACCGTTTCTTGCAGCCAAGCACATGCCCCACCAATCACCGTTCGCGTCCTGGAAAAGCTCCCCATGGCCCACCCACTGAACGTATTCATCAGTTTTACGATTGGAAGCCAATGGGTTTTGATCCCAAGGTTCGAAAGGGCCTTTGATGGTTTTGGCTCTAGCTACACATAACATGTGGTCCAAATAAGTACCACCTTCAGCGAAAACTAAGTAGTACCAATCATCTTTTTTGTAGATATGAGGACCTTCACTAATAACTTTAGACCAACCTGAACAAATTTCATATTCGTCTGATAATTTTTCACCGGTATCAGGGTTTACTTCGAATTGGTGAATCAGATTTGCAACCGGTAAATGGTATCCATAGATGAAAGCACCTTGGACATAACATTTGTCATCATCATCCCAATATAATGAGGGATCAATAGCATAAAAATAATCCATGTAAGAAAGCTTAGACCAGCTGTTTTGGGCCCAAATATCGTCGGTATGACATATGAAATTGTAAGGCTTGAAATCAGTACCTTTGACTTGAGGAACTGTATTTGTGCAAATGACGTAGAATCTACCTTTATGATATCTGATGGTGGCAGCGAAAAGACCACCTTGGTGAACATCATTATCACTAACAACTCTTGTTTCACAAATCTTCAAATCAAGCCCCTGATCGTTACTATGGATAACATTACCGATTTGCTTCCAATTGATCAAGTCATACGAAGCATAAACTGGAATTCCAGGGAAGAATTGGAAACTGGAACACACCGCATAATAAATTCCATCAACTAATACTACTGAAGGATCTGGGTTAAAACCAGGAATCACTGGATTTTGATATTTACTCATATTACTATTCAATTGAGGTCTTCAGATCTCAAGGTTACCTCTAAATTAACTTCTAAAATCTCTTTAGTCTGACAACTTCTCTGGTTTATATAGAGCCGAAATATGGGGAAGAATTTCCGATCTATATTACATAACATTGATGCAAGATTGACGGACAAGTTGCTTAAGTGGGACATAATTTTTTAGTTGGATTCGACGTTAAGACTAGAGATGCAGAATGGACCAGTCTATATAGTGGCTTACGCATTGAGCTGGTACTGTCTTTCTATTGCCAAAGTCAAGTAGTAGACCGTAAACAGTAATTGTGTGTTGGATCTGTGATTAGTGGGGCATCCTTCGCAATTCGGGGAATAGGAGCACATATCCTTAATACTAGGCACTACCAAGATTCTAGATGTTAGAGACTACACTACAAAATATAGACGACGTTCACGACAGAGTATATACATTATCTGGTTCTAATTACTCCAGCAGCAATCAACATGTTGATCTTCCTACTTACATCTGGATGTCTCATATGTTCATGTAAAGCTGCTGGATTATCTCTGGCTTGGTTCAAAATACCTTGCATTACTGGATCTTGTAAGATCTTGACAATTTCTGGATCTCTGGAAACTCTTTCCATAGTTTGTTCTGGAGTTTCTCCTTCAATACCTTGGAATCTTTGGTTAGATGCTTTATTGTATAATTGATCAATTTCGTAAATGTGTTTACGTCCAGTATCTTTTTCTCTAGCGATATTAAGAGTTTCCATGGTAGCTGAATATTCTTTCATAGCTAATTGGGCAGTAGCTTTTCTAATATATGCTGCAATATAGGTTGGATCTAATTCAATGGCTTTGTTACAATCTTGAACTGCATCTGGGAATGACAATAACTTGGATAACACTTCAGCTCTATTGAAATAAGCAACAGCGTTATCTGGACCACGTTTAATCATTTCGGTGTATGCTTTAACGGCGCTTGGATAGTCTCCTTTACTAAGATACTCTTTACCTTGTAATCTAGCTTCTTCAGCCTTTTCTGGGTTGATATAACTTTCAGCTTCTCTGATTTTGAGTTCCTTTTGAGCAGATCTTAATCTGTTCAAAACATCTGGAGTTCTATGTTCAGTTAATGACTTATCAAAATATTTCACAGCTTCACTTAAGTTATCTTGCTTCAAGTAGATATTTCCCAATCTAGCAAAAGCTTTAGCAATTAATTTATAATCAGCTCTCATATCTCTACCTTCATCAATAGCCAAGTTACATGTCTTGATGGCAGTTTCATAATCACCTTTTTCAAATTCAGCTGCAGATCTGTTATTCAAATATGTTATATCTTTAACGGTATTCCAAGCTTCATCATATTTAGCAATAGCTTCATCGAATTTTCTTTGTTTATACAAAGTGTTACCTTCAGCTTTTAAGCTGTCAGCTGTAGCTTTATCTGAATCTGGCATCTCAACATCTTCCTGTGGTTCTGGCTTAGTTTCTTTAGCAGGTTTAGTTTCCTTAACTGGCTCTTTAGTGGATGAAGTTGAAGTTGAAGGAGGTTGCGGTGGCTCAGGGGCATCCATATCAATACCCATCAAAGTGGCCATAATAGTCATTAATCTTGGATCGGATAAAAATTGAGTAGCATTGGCTTTTGGATTTTGTTGAATTTGTACTAATTTAGCAACTAATTCCGGATCTTTCATCAATTCTTTGGTTTTGGGATTATCTTTCAAGTTAGAGATCAAATTTGGATCTGAAAAGATAGCACCCAAACCCATATCTGGTTGGGCGTTTCTAGCATTAATAGAATTTTCGACTGATTTTAAACCTTCTTTGGCCATGGCGTTATTAGGATCTAATTCCAAAGCCTTTTGATATTGTGCTTTAGCATCATCCAAATTTCCTAAACCATATTGGGCAGCAGCAACTCTATTGTAACCTTTGGCCCAGGAACCATTAATTTCCACACATTTTTCAGCATCTTCTAACGCTTTGCTGAAATTTTTTAATGAAGCGTAAGATCCTGAACGATTAGAATATAAAACATGATTTGGAACACTTGAAGCTTCAATTGCTTTGGTGAAATATTCAATAGCTTTATCAAAATCTTTGGCGGCAAAGTACTTATTACCTTCTGCTTTAAATTCGTCGGCTGACATCTTTACTCTTTATCAATAATTTAGTAAAGTTATATATCTTCGTTGATGATGAGACTTCGCATTCTAGAAATTTCCACATAGTTAACAGGGACACGAAGAAATTACCAATTACATTATAAGTGATAAAGCTGACTACAAAAGAGGGAAATAAGGGAAATTCGATACGATTCTTTTATAACAATTCATTAAGTATACATTGTACCTAAACACCAAACCAACACTACAAATGAGCGCACATTAGAATACACGTTAATCAGTACATTCTTGAATGACTTCGTCAATTAAATCAACAGGGTAAGCAGGACCAAAACCATGACATTTTTCGTTACCTTTGAGTCTCTCCATTACTTCAACTACATCAAGATTTAAATTTTCTGACTCAGCTTTATATAATAAATAATCCCAAACAGCCCCTAAAGCTAAAACTTTAGAACCATTATCAGGGGAATTATAGATCTTCTTACGACTTTCATATTTGAATTGATGATGACTACCGAATAATATACCATCAATAAATTGTTGTTCGTTCTTTGGGAAATCAAAATCCTTTGAAAAATTATTCGACATATCGTTACCTTTTCTTAAAGCTTCATTTTCAGCTAAAACATTTAAGTTGTTTTTTCTGATGGCTTCTAATTGATCAATCAACTGCTGTCTTTCTTCTTCACTTTTATTTAACTTGGTCTCTAATTCCTTCAATTTGGTTTCTTTACGTTCTCTGAAAGCTCTTTGTGCGGCTCTGTTCTGAGCTTTTCTCTTCATTTGCAATTCAGCTTCGGATAATTCAGAATCATCTTTAGCTATCAACAAAGCATCTTGTTCATCCAAAATTTGTCTTTTAGTCTTCTTCTCCTTTTTGTCGGGAATTGTCATTAAAGGTCGAGAAAAGTCATCAGCCTTATCAGGAGGGAATATCAGTTGTTCAACAGTCATAACATGACTATTGTTAGTTGATGGTGAAGATTTATCACTAATCGATTCATTATTGAAAATCCCATTATTATAATCGAAATTATTCATCTGGAAATTATTATAACTTAAATTATTAGTGTTAATATCAGATGTATCAAAACTAAGGGGGTTGTTGAATAATTCGTTATTTTCATTTAACACAATATCTTCAGGATACTCATTCTTCAAAAAGTCCATATTTTCATAACCAGATTTGACATCCATCGTTAAGTATGATCGAATTTGGGAAGCTATATGGCTATTGGTTGATTATTAAGCAACGTTTCTGACTACGATTAAAAAACTGGAAACACTAAAACTAAAAATAATTCTTGGAGTAGCGTTGACTTCAAATCACTTGTTACTTTTTCGACTTTCTATTATGAATAAACCACTACTAACAAAAAGTTTTTACCACTTGTCAATTATATACTCTTGAGGATATTCAGTTCTTTAAAATGAGCACTTGTCGCGTGTCGTGTGTCACACCTTTTGAAATTAGTTCTAGTTCTGGTGGTAACTTCGGCGGAATCAGGTTAATTTATAAAGATTAAACTGGTGAAAAAAAAGGTTAAAAAGGCCCAAGGGTCAGTAGCAATATATATTAGAATACACTTTCATTAACTCTACGGCTATTGTTCGATGAACGATCTTTTGTAAATCCACGGCCGTAGGGTATAGAAGAAAATTATTGATCGAAAAGGCTATTTGGTTTCAATTCCGGCCTATTCAGTACCAAAGTTGCCCCCATAACAGGCACGGCAGGTTCACCGTGTGTAATGATTGTCGCAGTGCAAGCCCCCTAGTGTGCACTAAATTGGAGGTAAACCGCCCAGTTCTCGCCCGAATGTTCTGTTGCATTAGTCTGGTTAATAGCCCGGTAGTTTCCATTCTGAGACAGGTTTCACATTTCGGATCCGTGTCACAAGAACATGTTTACGATGATAACGGTTGTTGTGCATAAGGTTAATAGTATGTTAGCCACAAAGGCTGTTTAGGGAATTGGGGTAATCCAGGCTTTGCGGCACTGTGGTATTATTGCAGTATTTAGGGGTAATTTTGGCTGCAACACCTTTGATGCAACTCGCACAACCACTATGGTAAAGTAGTTATGGGTAAAGTATATATAAGTAGCGTTTTATAACTGGTGCTGGGGTTTATTGGGTATTATGGCAAGATTGCAGTTACTTAGGAAGGGATTCAAGACTGTAATCTGAAGTATATTATGGATCTTGGATTGCATGGTATCAGTTACATTATGGCAGATCCGAGGATGTCATGGTACGTGGTACTCTATCACCTACATCTACGCTGCTTAGTTGGGCATCTAATATTTCGAGCCTCCGAATTAAAATTAATTCCAGTTTATTGGATAGCTGTTTATTGATTTATTCCTTATCTCGTCCGTGATTACTCTAACGGAAAAATTAACAGTTTACCTCAAAGTCCCAGATTAGAATATTTCCGTACCCCCAGTGTGTGATCTTCTTTTCCATTAGTATTTGCTACGACTAGTTTAGCCGTTTTTATTTACATAATTACAGAATTACAGATTTACAGATTTACAGATTACAGAACAGGTTTTATATTAACTATACAAGAATATCATCCGAATATATTCCCAATTAGGCATCACAATCTTTTGAAAGGTGACCGGTTTGTCCACAGTTGTAACAAGATTTAGCAGAAACATTTCCATTATTACGGCAGTCTTTGGAAATATGACCAATTTTTCCACAAGCGTAACATTTGGTAGTACTTGCTTGACAGTCTCTAGCATAATGGTTTGGACCACCACATTTGTAACAAGTAGTTTTAAACTTGGAAGAAGCAGCTGAAGCTTTCTTTGGAGAACTGGCTACAGGAGTAGCATTACAATTCTTTGAAATATGACCAAAGTTTCCACAATTGTAACATTTGGAACCTTGTTCGGAGGTTGGGCAATCACTTTGAACATGACCAACATCACCACATAAATAACATTGTTTGCTATCGGTCAGTTTTGGTTCTTCACATTCACTGGATTCATGTCCAGGTTTATGACAGTTGTAACATAATCTTTCTTGTTGTTCACAGTTGTCTGCGATATGTCCAACTTCACCACATTTATAACAAGCCCTTGGGAATACTGCTGCCATCCTTTCCTTGATTTTCTACTTCTTCAACTCAATCTATTCACACCTATTTCTAGACTTTAGACTTCAAAGACTTCTAAGATTTCTAACTTTGTTTCGTTGGTTTCCTAGTAATGAAAATTTTTCAATGCTTCGCGGCCCCAAATTTACCCGGCTGCCAAAGTTGCAAAATCTATTGATAAGATAAGAATGAGAACAGAGTACACACTATGAATACAGATATAGGTACAAGGGAGCTGGTGGGAGAATATCGAGCTACGTTTATTAGTAGACGTCTCTATAAATAGCGTCACCAATACGGATGGTTTTGGCAACTTCCATGGTGTCGTGGACCCTGACGATGTTAGTTTCTTGTTGCACACAGGCCATTATTGAGGCATTGGTACTATAAACTCGATCGGATGCCTTTTCCTCGTTGTTCAATGTTCCTAAGAACTTCTTTCTTGATGTTCCGAGTAATAACGGCAACCCGTTGAAACTTATGTAACTTTCAACGACATCTTCACCAGAACGTTCGTTGATGGTAACACAGTATTTTTTGAAGTAGTTGGTATGCTTTAATATCCACAAGTTTTGATTCAAATTCTTTGCGAACCCCACTCCTGGATCGAGAATTATCTGCCATTTCTTTACACCTTTAGCAAACGCTTTAAGTAATTGTAATGACTGTTCTCGGGAGATTCCATTTATTAGATTATTAACCTCTGGAGACTCGCTTATTTGGTTTGATTGTCCCAGTAAAGGATCATTAAGCAATTCAATAATATCTTCGTTGGTGTTGGCTTCATATGTCGTCAACTTAGACATGGTTTTGGGCGTGCCTCTAGTATGGTTCAAAATATATGGACAGCCGTATTCAGCAACTACCTCAAATAATGTATCATCGTATAATCCCATAGAAATATCGTTAATTATATTAGCACCTGCTTCAAGTGACTGCCTAGCAACTTCTCCTCTATAAGTATCAACAGAAATTAATATATTGGCTAGTTTCTGGTTGCTATGGGCTCTAATGGCTCTTATTATTGGAATTACTCTCTGTAGCTCTTCAGCTTCACTAGGTTCGTCAGACCCCGGTCTTGTGGAAACCCCTCCTATGTCGACAATTTCGGACCCATCTTCAACTAGCTTTTCGGCATTACTCAAGATAGTCTCTAGATCACCAAAATTCTTCCCACCGTCACTAAACGAATCGGGGGTGATATTTAAAATCCCCATCATTAACGTCTTGGACTTGTTGGTCAATAAATCAAACTTCAAAGGATTGTTTAAAGGATCTATATTACGGATGGGAACAAACTGTAATAGCTTATTCGACTCTTGGATTGATTCATTGGGCTTTGATTTGATCAACTCTCTTAAATGATTGTGTATAGGTTCTGCACTAATAGGATGAATGAAGTCTGGCTTTATCAACTCACATAACGGTTGCAACACAAATGTTCTATCCAACATGGATTTGTGAGGAATAGTCAAGGTTTCTGTGTTGACGGTAGCCTCGTCGAAAAGCAAGATATCAAGATCGATTGATCTTGGACCATTCTCGATTTCTTTGACTCTTTGAAGTTCCTTGTATTCGATTTCTTTCAAGATCTTCAACAATTCAGCGGGCGACTTGTCTTCAAACTCGACTTTGATGGCCCCATTCACGAAATCAGGTTGGTCTGTTACGTACATAGGTTTGGAAATGTACATAGCAGATGTGGAAACCACCCTTATATCATAATTTGCCAACAATTTCAACGCATTCTCGATATTAGCGACCTGATTACCTTGGTTCGAACCAAAGGCAATATATGCAATATGTCTACCAGCTGCAGTGGAATCATCTGAAACGGGTAAATTGAAGGATGTTTCCTGGGACTTTTCGTCCTGAACTTCGATCCTATCAAATCCTATGAATCTATCCTTCGTTAATAAAGACCTTACACCTACACCTTCGGTATATGGGATGGCATTGGGCTTGGTAACTTTGACATCAACTTTATTGATATCAGCTTCATGATTCTGGAAAATCAACTGTCCGATGTTTAATTCTAAGGCCTCGACGGTTTTGAAGTTGGAGACTTCTACATAGGTGGTAATCTCCTCCATGATCTTATTGATCTGCACGTTATGATTAGGCAATAACTCGATGGACAAATCGATATCAACCAACTGTTTTTTCAATCTTTCAAACGTGAAAACTCCTATAATTGTCAATAACCTCAAATTCTTGACATTGATTGTATCCAAAGTATCAGTTTTGCCCTGTCTACATCTATGCAACCTATATTCAACTTCGTCGGCTCTAATTTCTGATTTTTCACTTTTTATAGAAATTTCCACTTTTTCACCTCCACCCTTCTTAGGATCTAACACGATATTACTGATCTCTTCGCCGATTTTTTGCAAAGACTTGAAGTTCTTCAGTTCGTTGGTCTTTATATACTCCAGAATATTACGAGATATCACTGCATAATTCAAGGAGTATTTCAAATTATCAGTTTTGGAGGCCATTGAAAAATCGGTGTCAAACTCAACCGAAACCTTTATGGGCTGAGCAGTGGGTCTATTCCAAGCATCGCTACCAATGATAGCAGTGGCTGCCAAGTTATTCACAAAAACCTTATCCTTAAACATCTGAACCGTACTACTAAAGTTTCTTTGCAACCTCGTCGGTTTTACTACCGATTGAAAAATTGTACTAATCACCTTGAAATGATTTTTCGTTTCGCAATCTGCTTCATAATATTCTAAACCACATCGTTTTCAAAGTCAATGGTGTCACTAATAGCACTGTAATCGCCGGTTTCTCTAATTATCTGTTCTGCGTCCGAGAAGCTGCAGTTTTTGTCTTCCATTATGAGTCTGATGATGATTTCATTGGCAAGAACGTACTTTGAGAAATCTTCAATACCCCAGAACGACACTGTAAGATTCTTGGTCGAGGATTGGACTAGCTCGGAGTTATATTTAGTCATTATTACTTGCGAAATGTACAGCTGACGAACAAGCCCATAGTAGCCTCCATAATATTTTTGCCAATTGATCAAATACTTGTCTCTCTGTCTAAGGGTCTGGTTCAGGTTGTTGGCCTTCTCCTTTTTAGCCAAGTCGTAGAAGTAGGACATCTGCTGTTTACCGTTGAGTAGCTGGGGTATTACATCTAAGTACTGGTCAATACGGCTCAACATCTGAGACCTTTTGGTTGGAATGCTGGGGATGTCTTGGTCTTTGTACTTCTCTTTCACTTCATTGATATTGTCATCGTCCAAAATATTCTGAATCAAGTTACTTGATGATATGGCTTTGGAATTTGATAACTGGGAACTTGGTCTTTGGGGTTGGTTATTGGTTATAGCTACCAACTGGTCTATTTCTGAAAAATTCAAATCAGGACTCTTTGCTCTCTCCTTGGAGTTGATCTCTCCAATATCGATCAATTCATCTTCGTCGCTGATATCTTTGTCATCTGGTATATAACTCATAGTAGAATTCGGCATATTGTCTACTGTATCTGCTTCTGACACAGCACCTTTCTCATAAGATCCAATCTTAACTTTACTCGAATCTTTTACACCTAAACTTTGCAAAAGACGTTCTTTTTTGGACTTGTATGTTTTTGTGGGTCCAGGAGTGGCTGCTCCGAACATATTTATCGGTTGGCCCCTTGAGCCTGTCTTCTTGTTTAAACTTGAAAACTTTCTGTTTTTCATCTTGATGAAACTTCTACGCGATTTTGCTGCAAATATTGGAATCATAGAAGAGGTGCAATTTTACAGACACGAATTATAGTATTAAAGAAATGTATATTAAACTATTACTTTTGATGACAATATAAGGTAAGAACTATTTCTGTTGGTTGAAAAAATTTGATAAAGCAGCCAAACTAGCATTAGCATCGGTTGGGTTTGGAGGATTGGAGCCGTTATTCTGGGATTGCATAAACTGTTGGTTGTTAAACAATCCTTGTAATGGGTTAGTGTTGCCCATTGGGTTAGGTGGTCCTTGGTTAAAGTTTTGTTGATTACCCATACCATATTGGCCACCTCTAGCAAAACTGTCGTCGTGTTCACCAGGTAAATTTGATTTTGGTCCATTTCTGGCAGAATTAGTAGGCATTTTTCTAGAAATTGACTTGGAAGATATACCTGACCCTAATTCGATATCTGGTTCATCAATTACCAATTGGCTTTCTAATGGTTTACCGCCAGTTCCACCCCATTGTGATTTGACAATCCAAGTTTTGTCGGCATCGGTCAATCTTTGAATTGGAATGATAGAAACTCCATGTTGGTAATTACAACAATCTCTTGGTCCAAATCCAACACCCCAACGAATTCTCAAAGGTAATGAATTGTCTTTATTGAAAAAATTGACCACTTGTTCAGCTTCTTTTCTAGAATAGACCTTCACAAATGCATGCTTTCTCTCTGTATTCAAAATAATTGATTGTACTTCTGCGTATGGTTTCAACAAATTGGTAATTTCTCTTTCATCCATATTTCTGGAAACACCACCGAAGAATAACGTTCTAGAGAACACTTTGATCGAACCTTGTGGAACTGTTTGATCAATTCCCACATTGTGAGGACGGAAATGAGGATTGGATTCTACATTGTATTCAGCATCAGGATTTTCAGCTTGGAAGTTCTGTTGGTGCAAGTCTTGTTGAAAATTTTGTTGAGGGAAATTCTGTTGCTGAAAGTTTTGCTGTGGGAAACCCTGCTGCTGATAATTCTGTTGCTGATAGCTTTGTTGTTGGTAATTCTGTTGGTAAGGTGCTTGGTTTTGTGCTGGAGGAGATTGGAAATTTTGAGTATTTTGGGGATAAGAATTTTGAGCTGGAGGAGAATTAACTACTCTACCAGGAATTCTAGGTAAACTCTTTGGAATAGAGGGTAAACTAGCTGGTTTTCTCATTGGAGGAGATCTATCTCTAACGTTAGAACCATTACGAACTGGGGATCTGGATCTGTCTCTTCTTGAATAGTTATTTTCACTCTGTCTTTGATCACCACCGTTATTTTGGAAGTTTTGCAACATATCTAAAACATTATTGGGGTTATTGTTAGATTGAGATGCGTTTGAAGTTATGTTATTGCTTAAATTGGACAATTGAGATAAAATATTGTTATTATTGTTATTCATGTTAGCAGATTGATTTGGAGGAGTCGGAGTACTTGAACTCAATCTTTGTAAATTATCTAAAGCCAGTAAAATGTTATTTGACTTTTCAGAAGGTAAAGAAGAAGTATTAGATGAAGAATCTTTAACAACTAATTCTTCAATTCTAGGAGGCGGAGACCCTGGAGGAGTGGAAGATTTAAAATATTTCGATTTCAAATTATCGATCAATTGAGGTTCAAAAGTCTTTGATCTTTCCCAAACTTCGATTAATTTCAAAATCTTATTGGTGGTAGTTTTATCTACAGTTAAATCTAAAGCGTCATCTAAAATTGATTCAATCAATTCACTAATTTTATAAACACCGGCGGCGAAAGTACCTTCTGGAGCATCAGAATTTATAGGCTGGTCTGCTTTTCTAGCTTCATCTGCATAAGATCTTAAAATAATATCAACTACATACAAAATCCCCAACTTATGGGTTGAAGGTGTTGTTTTACAAGCAGTATATAATTTAGTAATTAAAGTTGATTCATTGGCAACTTCCTTGATGGCGATAGCATTAATAGCTTTGATACGAGAACCTGAAACACCAGGAGCTTTTAATGTTGGCAATTCTTTTAATATTCTATCGAATTCGTCAGACATGATACTTTACTTTATAGTGTGATATTTTATAGTGTATGGTTTACTTTACAGTGTATGATTTACTTTACAATGTATGGTTTACTAGTATGATTTACCTCTGATATTCTATGTTCAAGTTACTTCAAGTTACTGACTGGACTATCTACTACTATTACTGTGTCTACGCTAGTTCTTCTAACTTCTAGTTTTACTAACTATTTATCCACGAGCTGGCGACTCCAATTCTCTCTGTTTGTTTTTGTGAAAAATCCAACGAGTCTTGACTTACTTGTTATTGGCTATAGAAAGCTCTGTAATCTCTTGTGATATCTCCTATTGTCTTCTTCTAAGGTTGGCGTTGAATGTCCACACTTTCCTTTGCTATAACAGAGATTGTTAACTTCCTCAACATCGCTGACGATTTTTGTACCTTGCCGTTACCCGGCTTCGCGCATAAAATTTTTCATTGGAAACTTCAATAGGTTATAGAAGAACTGATATTGTAAAAATGATTGGTAGGAGATTTGCTAGTACTGCTAGTTCTTTAAGTTCCAATACTAATGCCGGGGGTTCTAGTGTATCAGGAAAGATTTTGTCAACTCTTGTGTTGACCAGAAATCCAATAATAACGAGAGACTTACCTGAGTTTGAAAAACTGTACATCAAATATCAAAAGGAATTATGGAAAAGATTAATGTGGACTTTCCCCAAATGGTATTATTATAGAGAGGGAACTTTGGGAGATCAAAGATTCAAAGAATTAAACAAACCTCCTGTTTTTAACAATCCTAATTTGGAATACCCAGAAGGTAGACCTGATATTAAACAACAAAGAGATCGTAGATTCAAACAGGTTATTAATTTACCAAAATCTTATAAACAAGCCGAAGATGGCTCGGAAATAATTGACGAGGAAGTCCAAGACAATTTATCCCGTAAAATCAACCCTAACTCAAGAATTACTGTTGCTGATAAAGAAAACAATTTACTGAGCTTGGAAAGAAAATTATCCAGATCATTATACTTGGTTATCAAGCAAGACACTTGGAAATTACCAAGCTTTGAATTGCCTTCTGAAGAGCTTACTTCTGAGAATATAACTCCTTTACACAAATTGGCTGAAGATGGTTTATATAATATAGGTGGTGACAAAATCAATTATTTTAATGTTTCTGCAAAACCTTGTCATCATATCAAGCATAATAATGATAATGAATTCTTTATTAAATCTCATATAATCAGTGGTCTTTTCAAACCTCAATCAGAGTTTGATTATTTATGGTTAACAAAAGAAGAGTTGGCCGATTATTTAGATACTGATTACTATAATCAAATCAAACATTTATTAAATGATATCTAATTGTAAATAGTTATATATATACATACTTGTACTTTTTTCCACGACTTTATAAATCTTTTTTACCTTGTAAAGCCTTTTCTGCTGCCCACACTGATCTATCTAATAATGATCCGACCATTAAAACTCCTGCGATTGAACTGATAACTCCTAAAACAAACCCTGACCATGTTTTGGCATATTGTTCCTTATTTATAATCTTCAAAGGTGAAATATCGAAATGAAAGAATACTCCAGGAATTCCTCCTCTTGCATGTAAAGTGTGTTGATGGTCGTCATCTTTACCTCCATTTAAAGATCTATCATGGAAAATGGCTGAAAATTGATTGGTTTCTAATGGGGCTTTGAATGAAGTGGTTAAATATTCAAATCTGGTAGCTACCACATTTAAATAATAGGAGAAAAGTCGAGTTTTTTCATTCAACATGCCTTTTTGTCCATCTAATGGGTGTAATGATTGTTTATCTATATTGGCATTTGTAACAGGGTCGTTACCAAAGGATAAATGGTTTATTATATGATCAAAGTTAAATCTATCCTGGTGTTTATGATATAAAGATAAATCATGGACATGTCTACCCGGTTCAGTGTATGAAGCACCAGGAGCAAAATGAAGATTACCACTAATTCTGTTAATTTGAGTGGTACCTTTAATTCTACAACCTTCATTTCCTTCGATTTCTTCATTAATGGTTTTAACATAGCCTTCTTCCTCACATTGTCTAATATCCTTACCATCATAAAAGGCCCAAACCTTAGAGGCATAAGCCAATCTAACAGTTTCACAGTCATTACAACAAAACTGTTTTTTATCTTGAGGTAAAGCACCATAACATTCTCCACATTCTCTGTCTTCGCCTTCTTCCAAACCCTTTGCTCTTACTTCCAAGGGAGTATCATCGACCAAATTGGCATTTTCAACTAAAATTTCCTTGTTTCCTTTCAAAACTCTATACTTTTGGAACCCATTCTTCAAAATATCAACTTTCAAATCACCACTAACATCCAAGATATCCATGCTTAACATAGCACAAGGAATATTGGGGAAAGTAATATCCAAGTTAATATCTAACTTCTTATTTATATCTCTGTCAACAACCAATTCAGGTCTGGTGATAATCAGGGTATAGTCGAGATATTCATTACGTATCAAAAATAATACAACCAACACACAAACTAACGTTATAATACCACCACTCGCAGTTTTAACTCTGGCGTCTTCGACAGTCTTAGCAAACGCGTCCAAAGAAAGTAATCTGGGGTGTCCTGACATCTTAATGGGACTTGGATCTATTATAATTTCTTAAATGAAAACCTGATCTCTGATAAGATTCGTCGTTGAAAAATTTCGAGTCGCATTTTAGGTTTATAGTTTATCAACATGAGCAGAAGTAACGCTGATTTCTTTAAAAGGTTGAGGCCCCATGTTTATCAAGATCAGGGGGCATATTCATCGGAAATCATTTTAATTTCAATCAATGATACAGGCACTCGGTTAGTGAATTCGAGAACCGATAAAACTATGAGAATCTGGAGATGTACTGTAGATAAATTATATGAACCAATAACCATATCTAACGCACATGAAAAAGCAGTCGAGAGTATATCATGGAATCCTAAAACTGAATATTCGTTTGCAACTGCTGGAAGAGATAGTTATGTTAAAATTTGGAAAGCCAAAGACGGAAAGCTAGAAAAGACAATACTAATTGAGAAAGATGATGCTACAACAGTAAGCTGTCAACAAGTCAAGTATTCATATGATGGAGAAATACTAAGTGTGGTAGATAAAGATTCTACTATACTATTTTATTCGGTTAAAAATTACAAGAAAATAGGGGAACTCAAGATGAATGAATATATTTACTCCCTCGAATGGTTTCACTATGAACATAAATTTTTCATTGTAGGGTTACATGATGGAACAGCGCATATATTTGAATTCAAAGATATTCAAGATCATATGGATATAGATAATGAATCGATATCAAAGGATATTGTCGCACAAAGGCATATAATCAAAGGACATAAATCACTGATCACTTGCATCACCATAGATCCAAGAGGAACATATTTTGCATTAGGATCTAATGAAGGTATTGTGTCGGTATGGAGCAATAAAGACTTTTTAATAGAGAAAATCTTCAGCCAGGTGGATGAGACTATCAATTGTGTTGCTTGCAGTCGAGATGGTGCGTATCTCGCAGTAGCATATGATGGAGAAGCCAATATCAAAATCTTTGATTATTCCAGCTCTGATGAAATGTTAGATGTCACCAACAGTAAGGCCGGAAAATCGGTCCTTCCAACAATATGCTGGTTTCCTAGCAAAACTGCATTTGTCTTCACTAGTGATAACTGTAAATCTATGACATATATGACCAAACCAGAGTAATGCAACTCAAAGCCGTAGATTTCAATATGAAACAGGAATCAAACCCTAGGCACACGACACTAATCTCAAAATATACACTAACTACTGATATTCTATGGATATATATAGCGATGTACCTAGATATTTGAAGACGTATATATCAGAACCATTGCTATAACTTACTTCCTTGTAAATTCTAAGTCTATCAATCATACATTCTCTCCTGGCTTGTGTAACTTTAAAGTTGATTTTGTGTCACTAACCGCGGCGTGTGGGTACCGTGCGAATTTTCATCAAAGGACAAATAAGTAAACATATTTTACAGGCATAAAGAAAGAAGAAACAGATTAATCTTCTTACAGTTATCGAATAAAGTAGCAATACAAAGCGGCAGGCAAGACGCACTGAGTACAGAAACGTTAGACACGGAAACACAACGCAGAAAATAGCAACTTTGCTAGAATCGCCATCGTCAACATTAGCAGGGTCGCATAGTATTTTGAAAATACAACATTCTTTTATTACATTATAGGACTTGATAGTCTTATTAGACTTTATATTTCACAAGAGACTTTATATATTCTAAGTTTTATTCATAATGGAACCAAATCCTCAAATCCGTTCATTTTCAAGTCAATCTCATTCTACTTCAAGTATTTCCTTGAGTAATAAAGCAAATATAACAAGAGTTAGTTCTACCCCAATTGGTGTTACGTTAAATTTTAATCAAGGGTCAAATGCTAGGGATCATCTATTCTATCAATGTTCTTTACTATTAATCAAATTATCGAAAATTGACGGCATGGAGCCATTTTTAAGAGTCGCTCATAATTTGGCCGAAAGATGTAGTGAACAGCAAGCTTTAAGTTTAAGTCAACAAGATACACTCAATTCAAATGATAATCGTTCGTCTTTAAATTCCAATGGGTTTCAAATAATGCCCGATTCTTCTTCCATACATTCTAATGGTAATCCGTTTCCACAATCTGCATCTTCAAATCCCACAACTAATAATTTGAATATTTATACCTTCACAGCTGGTGTTTTGCCAACTAAGTTGGGTGTTGATCCTGTTACTAAGTTATGGAAATTGTTCCAACAAGGTGCACCTTTATGTATATTATTCAATTTAAACAATAAAGAAAATGAAATCAAGTTTGTAGGCAGTGATGATGTTAGAATGTGTAAAAAACTAGTTTATGACTTTTTAATTGCGGTTAAAATCCATTTAAACTTGGATGATGATATTATGTTTACTATTTCTAATGTTTTCCTGGATAGTACTCACGATTTATTGAAAATTATCAAAGTAGTCAATACTTTATTACCTGAAAATCTAAAGAATTATGAAGACAGTTCAATAGGTGATATTTTAATTAATAATGAACTGTCAAAAGTTTATAAAGAAATTATTGAAACCGAAAGAAAATATGTAAAAGATTTAGAACTTTTATCGGCTTATAAAAATGAACTAATTTCTAATGAATTAATATCAAGTGAGCAAGTTCATACTTTGTTCCCCAACTTGAATGAAATTATCGATTTCCAAAGAAGATTCTTAAACGGTTTAGAATGTAATATAAATGTTCCAAATGATTTGACTCGAATTGGTTCTGTTTTCATTCATGCTTCAAAGGGACCTTTCAATAGTTATGAACCGTGGACTTTAGGACAATTGACCGCAATTGATTTAATCAATAAAGAGTCAGCAAACTTAGCAAGAAGTTCAAAGCTCTTAGACCCAGGTTTAGAGTTACAGAGTTTTATTTTAAAACCTATACAAAGATTGTGTAAATATCCTTTATTATTAAAAGAATTGATCAAAAGTTGGCCAACTACTGATTCATTAAGCTACAATGAATTATTACTTGCTCACCAAAGTATGAAAGAAGTGGCTAATCAAGTCAATGAAGCTCAAAGAAAGAGTGAAAATATCGGATATATACAAAGCTTAATTGAAAGAGTTCAAGATTGGAGAGGTTACAAGTTTAAAGAAATGGGTGACTTGGTATATCATGATCATGTTATCGTTTCAGGGAAAAACGGTGAGAAAGAGTATCTCTTTTGCTATTTCCAACATATAATATTAGTATTTATTGAGCAAAATAAAGAGGAAAATGTGAAAAAAAGAAGAGATTTATTATCATCTAGGAAAAAGTCCACTACCTCAGTCACATCTTCTACAGTAAATTTATTGGAGAATCTTAATCAAGTCAAAGAAAAGCTGATCTTAGTATTATCAGGAAGGATCTATATTAGAGAAATAACCAATATTATAGTCCCAGATAGTCAAGAACGTTCCCTTATTGTCCAATGGGTGGGTAGTTCTGAAGAAGGAGCTTTCAATTTAAAATATAGAAATGAAGAAACGAGAGACAGATGGGAAAAGAGCTTAAGGAACGCAAAAGATTCACATTTGAAAGAAGGGTTCGAAGAAAGAGCCAATAGCAGAAGTGGTAGTCATGAACATAACTTACACAGTAGCCTCAATGATTCATATGATAAGTCTTCGATACGGTCTTCAGGCGGATCGAACTATCATAGACATAACTCGGCTTCTTCGAATTATAGTATAATGATGGGAGGTAGTAGAACTAGGTCGATGGGTGAACCAAGTCGAGTATCGTCATCATCTTACACAAACAATAATAGCACACAAGAAACTTCATTCCTGTCGGTAAGCTCAGGAAATGGAAACAATAGTCAAGTCAATGGTGGCCTGGTATCAATAAAATTAATTTATGGTACAATAAGAATAAACTCACTGTTGATTGTACCAACAGGAATTTCATTCACTGATTTATATCTGAAAATTTCAAATAAGATTGCATCAAGTGAAGAAATTAATGATGATATCATTGTAAACAAACTAAAATATAAGGATGAAGACGGAGACTTTGTTGTTATGGACTCAAATGATGATTGGTCATTGGCATTGGATGCATTTGAGGAAACGAACGATAAGAGTTTAACAATTTGGGTTTCATAGGGTATATCTAGGTATGTAGCCATATGTATATAAGATATATTACAAGTTCGATAGTAAAAAATGATAAGACAGTATGTTTATTCTATATACATTATTGCTTCCAATGAGCACCATCGAAAACAGAAGCTAAACTTTTTGATTTGATAATATTGAGCATCACTTGCTTTGAAGACAAGTTTAAGTCAGGATTTTGGTTGATTTTTTGAGCTGCGATAGACTTATCTGGCAAGTTGTCTAATGTACCCTTTACTTTTTCGTTGATATCTTTAATTAAATCATCTTGGTTAATTTCTTTAGTATAAGCAGAAGACACTAAGAATTTACTACCAGGATCACGGGGAGCATTTTCGATGATTGATTGAGGTAAATGATAAGGATAATTAGATTTCAAGATTTGATTTTTGATAACACTGGTGATTCTTGAGGTTAAATTGATTTGAAAGTTGGTAGACTTACCATGAATGAAAGCATTAGTCAAGGATGGAACGTAATTTTGACCGGTAAGTGATTTTGTAGGTAACCTAATGGCAGAATCCACGGTAGCGGATCTTTTGAATGGTTGCTTTTTCTTAGGAGCTCTAGGTTTAAAAGAATCGGATCTAGGAACTTTAGAATTAGCAGATCTTGGGAATCTTGGAGAAACCTTCAATTTGTTAAAGCTTGAGACAGGACGTGCTAAAGGATGATTGGCAGAATCTAAAATGGAAATATCAGCAATAGAAAACTGGGAAACAGGTTTTTTGTCTGGTACCTGAACGTTTGCATCGACACTTTGGGTAGGCCTTTGGTTTCTTTGTGGTCTTTGTGGTGGAGTTGTTTTTGGTTGAGTTTTTTGAAACTTCTGATTTTTCAGGAATTTCTGGTTCTTGTCATTGTTTTTTGGGGAAAAAGGTTTAGCAGATGATTTTTCTACCACATTCAAGTTGATCTTTTGTACACGTTGCAACAAGTCCGACAAGAACATTGGCTTGTCGGTAGAATAGCGTCTAACCAACCTCAAACTCATGATAAAATTTTTCACTGCGATTGAGAATATACATTTAAGTGCTATGAGATTTATGAGATTATTATGAAAATACTATGAGAAGAAATTTGAAGAATCTGTGTGTTCTGAAGAATCATGAAATATGATATGGAAGCTAGTTTAAGTATACTTAATTTGAGTAGGTTTGGAAAGAAATGATAGCATTGGTGAATGTAGAGTAAAACTTCCTTTAGTACCAGCTGGTACCATATTAGTACCAAGCTTAGCACCACGTCTCGTTACTTCTCGTCCCCTTCTCGAACCTCGTAGTATACCACTCTTAATATGCTTCCGGTAGTAGTGACACTCCCGGTACCACTCGAACTACTTCTACCGCGCGTTGGTCCTAGAGCCATCCTGGCCGGTTCGCATTAGGCTGCATGTCGCAGTCGTCCGCTTTCCAGAGTAACCCCCTAATACCACGAGCACCCTCCAATTTCCCACTTCCCTCGCCCCCTGGTACCGCGCACACCACCACCTCCCACCACGGTCTACATGTCGCATTTCGACACCCGCTGCGGCCTCTCATTGGCCAAAACACAATCCAACCAAATTGTTTTAAAGTCCTCGACAAATGAAAACTGAAAATTTTCAACTGAAAACTTTTTTCAAATATTGAATAGAATTAAAAAGTAGTAATGTTATCATCACGTCCTATCTTACGTTCAGCTACTAGATCCTTAGCTACTGTTTCTAGAAATTCTTTAAGAATTGTATGTATATTAAATCATGTTGGCGGTTCAATTGGTCAATTGACTTGATTTGATTGCCCCAACTAGTTTGTGGTTTTGATAAACTTTGGGTTAAATTTAATTTAGATTGCATTTCAATAAACTACAAAGCACTTGGTTGATGGATATGTAATGTTATTATAATATTCGATCACTTTCAATTAATTCAATTCCCAAAACCGTGCAAGGTTGTTCAATATACTAACTTTTAGGCTCGTCCACAAGTTTCTTTAAAGAGATTTGCTTCAGCTAAAGCTGCTCCAACTGAAGTTTCTTCTATCTTAGAAGAAAGAATCAGAGGTGTTTCTGAAGAAGCTAACTTAAACGAAACCGGTAGAGTTTTATCTGTTGGGTATGTATAATATTTTTCCAATCACCAATACTTGGTCAATTGTTTACCATTTTGAATGGTTTTAATTCCAAAATCTTTCACACATTATAATATCTTGATCACATCATTCATAGATGTTTGTTTCTTATGAATCATCCTTTTGATTCAGTGGTTGTTCAAAGGTTGTTATTGGTACCTTTTCCTGATCTCGAAATTTTGTCTCGACCAATGAGAAGCGAGAAAACCACGAGAGCGACTGAAAATTGTCAATGAATAAAATACAAAACATTATAGATATTATAAACCTGATATGGTGAACATAATTAAATAGTTACTAACAATTTTAGGGATGGTATTGCTAGAGTTTTCGGTTTAAACAACTGTAGAGCTGAAGAATTGGTTGAATTCGCATCTGGTGTTAAAGGTATGGCCTTAAACTTGGAAGCTGGTCAAGTCGGTATTGTCTTGTTCGGTTCCGATACCTTAGTCAAAGAAGGTGAAACCGTCAAAAGAACTGGTCAAATTGTTGAAGTTCCAACTGGTCCTGAATTATTAGGTAGAGTTGTCGATGGTTTAGGTAACCCAATTGATGGTAAAGGACCATTAAACAACTCTGCTTCTTCAAGAGCTCAAGTTAAAGCCCCAGGTATTTTACCAAGAACTTCTGTTAACGAACCAATGCAAACTGGTTTAAAATCTGTTGATGCTTTAGTCCCAATTGGTAGAGGTCAAAGAGAATTGATTATTGGTGATAGACAAACTGGTAAAACCGCCGTTGCTTTAGATACCATGTTGAATCAAAAGAAATGGAACGATTCTGCTGATGAATCTAAAAAATTATATTGTGTTTACGTTGCTGTTGGTCAAAAGAGATCCACCGTTGCTCAATTAGTTCAAACTTTAGAACAAAATGATGCCTTAAAATACTCTATTGTTGTTGCTGCTACTGCTTCTGAAGCCGCTCCATTACAATATATTGCTCCTTTCACTGCCTGTGCTATTGGTGAATGGTTCAGAGACAATGGTAGACATGCTTTAATCATCTATGATGATTTATCAAAACAAGCTGTCGCTTATAGACAATTATGTTTATTATTAAGAAGACCTCCAGGTAGAGAAGCTTACCCTGGTGATGTTTTCTACTTACATTCTAGATTGTTAGAAAGAGCTGCTAAAATGCATCCTAAATTAGGTGGTGGTTCTTTAACTGCTTTACCAGTTATTGAAACTCAAGGTGGTGATGTCTCTGCTTATATCCCAACTAACGTTATTTCTATTACTGATGGTCAAATTTTCTTAGAATCCGAATTATTCAACAAAGGTATCAGACCAGCTATTAATGTTGGTTTATCTGTTTCTAGAGTTGGTTCTGCTGCTCAAGTTAAAGCCATGAAACAAGTTGCTGGTTCATTAAAATTATTCTTAGCCCAATATAGAGAAGTCGCTGCTTTCGCTCAATTCGGTTCCGATTTAGATGCTTCAACTAAACAAACTTTAGCTAGAGGTGAAAGATTAACCCAATTATTAAAACAAAAACAATACGCTCCATTAGGTGCTGAAGATCAAGTTCCAGTTATTTTCGCTGGTGTTAACGGTTTCTTAGATGCTATTCCATTAGAAAGAATTGGTGAATTCGAAGAATCTTTCGTTGCCCACTTAAAATCTAATGAAACTGAAATCTTAACTGCTATTAAAGAAAAGGGTGAATTATCTAAAGAATTATTAGAAAAATTAAAGAATGTCACCGAATCTTTCGTTGCTTCTTTCTAAGTACTTTAGTTGAGGCTAGCCACTAAAAGTAGATTCAAAAAATAGTTTATCTAGATTTTAAATATAAAGCATATTATAAGTGCCTCTCTTGTTCTTGTTGTTCTAGTTATTGTTCTAGTTATTGTTATTGTTCTAGTTCTGGTACTCTTTAGTTAACATCGTTGGTTCAATCTTGGTGAAATATATTATGTACAGTAACTGGGACGCGAAACTTCAAGATCTAATGGCCGGTTTTGAAGACAATTTTGAAGACGATTTGGAATACCTATTAAACAACAAGAAGGTTGACAAAATGGTGGTTGTTGAACAAGAAGTACAAGCTAGTCAAATTGCCGATTTCAAAGAAAGTCCAGAGAAATTCACCTTCGACAAAAAGGAAAAGAGAGTTATCAACAGGCTTGTTACTGATGCTGATATAACAAGTGATATTTCTGATATTAACATTGGAGAGGAGTTGGTTGGTTCTGAGGATTTGAATATCTCTCGTAGTTTGAAAACTGCTGGCAGAAATAGGAGGAAGAAGGACAAAAGACTTTTTGTTGATGCTGAAACTTTCGAGAAGGAATCTGGAGAAACTAACAGTGATAAGCCAGATTCTGAAAAACGTTCAAGGTCCGGGGAAAAGACCAAAAATACATCGCAAAAAATGGACAAGCTGTCAGTAAAGAACCATGAATCAGAAAAAGATGAAAGTGGCCCTAGAAAGTCGAAGAAAAAGAACAAACCAAAGTCTGATACGGGTATTGAAAACAAAGACACTAATGACAGTCCGAAAAAGTCCAAACCAAAACCTAATAAGCCTACAGCAGACGGAGCTAATGTTGAAAACGAAGGAAAGAGACCAAAGAAGCCTAGGAAGAAAAAGTCTAAAAAAGGAAGTACTTTGGCCGAAGAGAAGGTTTCTGACGATTCTGCAACAAAGAACTCTAACGGGGCCAAAGAAGAGTCTACAAAAACAGACACCAAAGACACACAGGACCCTAAACAGTCTGAGCAGTCTAACCCCGAAGGTAGTCCCACTGAAAAGGAGCCTACGTTAAACCTCAAACAATCAAAATTACGCTTGACTACACCTAGTCCTGACCCTGAGTTTCCTCGCAGCTCCCCCAACTCTACTGAGGATCCATTCAGCATAAAATTAAAACCAGTCAAAGTCACACATTCAAATAAAAAGTATACTGAAAGATTGCCCAAAATCTCTCCTATTGAGACCATCATGGGGTTAAGTAACGAGCAAATTTATAAGTTAGGATCTACTGATATCAAACTCAAAAGAATCATTGGACAGGCAAACAAAATTTTACAAAATATCATATCATTCTGCCAAACCAAAGGAGAAATGTTCAAGGAAGATGAAGAATTGAAAAAATCCTTTATGCTCTTATGTATCAATATTGCCATCTTCGAGTCCAGAGGGTTGAATAAAACCTTGAAAGTTTATCCTGATATCATTGAAACTTTCAGCAAATATGATGAGTTGACTTTGGAACATACTAATACAAAATTCACCAAGTCTGATAGACAGGTTCATCAAAATAATTTCGACTATGCTGTATTATCGTATATTGGAAACATTATTATCTGGATCAATTCACTCAACCAAATGCCTATGGTAGACAATACTTTGATAAAGTCCAACTTTGGAGGATTCCATCTTTGGGATCAACTTTTCAAGGAAAATTCAATCAACATGAAACGTTGGAAGCATATTATTAAGTTCAGAGAAGAGTTTGCATTTCAACCAAACCAATTCGTTGTTGTCTTGAAGTTCTTGCATATAGAAATTTTCTAATGATAACAATTGAACTCTTCTTACTAATACGACACCCACACCGCCCCGCCTCCTTAAGTTTGAATGAATTTCCACGCCAAGGTTCGTAAAAACTCTCAAAATCTCTTATCGCCAACTTTGACACAATCCGCACATTGCAATGTTTGAGATTATTAAGCTTACTAGGAGTTATATAACTTCTAAAGACCTCGGTCCTCTTTACAAGTTCATCAACAAGGCATATGATAAGCCTAGGATCCAATTCGATATCATTCAAACCAGGAGAATCAAATCGATAGACACATTTATGGAAGATTTTGGGTTTGATCAATACGAAAACTATGTGATTTACGTATTGTTGGGGCCAGAAAGTTTGGAGAAAAGAGATTTCAACGAGTCTACGAGTTTAGATGACATCAAGGACTGTGATGTCGATTTAAGATTTGATCCTAATGATGTGAAATTCGTTGAAGTTGGCGAAGAATATGATTTGAATGACGATTTACATAGAGTCTTGGGTTCAGCAGGTTACAAATACAAAGCCGATAATGTGGTTGAACTAACTGCATTTACGTCGTTTGCCAAAAATGTGGGCTCCAATTTGCTAGACTTGACGTTGAACCACCTAAGTCCTAGACCTAAAATGGTAGAAGCTGACGTTATTCGTGATCATGGACTAGTAGAGTATTATGTCAACCATTGTAAATTTGTATCAGACAATAAAGAAGATTTCGTGTTCAAAGTAGGCATCAAACGTAGAAGCCCATTTGAAGATTCCATAGTTGCAAATAGAGACTTTCGCATAGCACATATATATAGAATGGTAGAATAGAATTAAATAGTACATTTCAAACCTTAAATTATAACCGTTGGCTTATAAATTATAACCGTTTTCCTCTAACCAAATTCTAACGGAATCGGCCTCACGTTCTACCCAACTAACTGTTGATGTAAGCACATCAAGAGATTGGTCCAACGCCTTTTGATAGTTACTGGTATCTTTATCTTTGAAAAAGTCGATTACTTCCTGTTTCTGGTGTTCCTTAGTAAAAGAGGAGGTGACTATCTTAACCATAGCACTGAAAATATGGGTCTCGGTTGGGTGACATTCAATGAGTTGGTCATAATTGGTAGTGAACCATTTCCAGATGTTCTCAATACCATCCTTATGTACTCTGAAACTGACCATAACTCTAAATGTATCTTGCTTTTTGATCAAATCAAAGTCAAATAACATTCCAAGCACTCTTTCAGCAACCGCTGGGTCTCTAAAATAACCAAAAGTTCTCAACGCTTCCAATTTCTTATCAACTGTTGGTGCGGTCTTATATATGTTCAACAATTTTTCAAACGTTTCTTCGGTTCCAAATTTGGCAGCAACACTTAAAACTGACCCTCTAATTTGGCTTGGGATCTCTTTACCATTAAGATAATCTTCAAAGTAATCTTCGGCGATTTTAAGATATTTTGGACGCTCAGTGGTGAAAGCAGTTGCTAATAAATTTGTTCTCAACTCGGTTTCAGCAAATGAATCTTCTGCTTTGAATTCACAGCCAATTTCAGTCAATTTTGCTTCGATCAACTCGTAAACGAAATTATTCAAGGAATGTCTAAAAGTTTCGTCTTCAAAAATCAACTTGCTTTTGACAGCTACTGCTGCATGGACGATTTGCTGCCAGACGTTATAGTTGTCTTCCTTCTTCCATAATTTGATCAAGTTGAAAACACTGGTAGTAGTAATGTATCCAGCATTGGACAAGGCTCTAGCATCGGCAATTAACCCGACTCTGTCTTCGACGGGGAACTTGTGGGCAATGGAACCAAGCTTGTACCATCTGTCGATATCGTAAGCCGTTCTATAAAGATTGGCTTGGTTGGCATTGAATTTAAACTCGTCATCGTCCAACGTAACGATGGTGGATCTCTCGAATAAGTCTATATTCTTAATACCATCCTTGGTTCTGATTGACAAAAATACAGGGTAGAGGACTTCATCATCTTCAGGTTTAACATCCCCTGTAGACAAGAATCTATTCTGAGTAACCTCGAATTTTCCATCGCCCAATTCTTTGACAGTAACGACGGGATACCCGATATTTTGGGCCCAAATACTCATAACATTGTTAACATCTTTACCACTGACTTCACTCAAAGAATCCCACAAATCGGTGGTCTTGGTGTTACCCCATTTGAACTTCTTCAAATAGTTGGAAACACCTTTAACAAAGATATCTTCCCCTAACCAAGTACTAATCATTTTCAACAAGGAAGAACCTTTGGCATAAGAAATGGAATCAAAGATTTGGTTCACTTCAGACGCTTTCTTGATTGGGACTTCAATAGGATGTGAAGATCTCAAACTATCTAATCTTAAGGCACCTTGTAAATCAGCAGCGACATAACTTTCCCAAACCTTCCATTCAGGGAATAAGGCATCACAAGAGTACCAAGACATCCAAGTAGCAAACCCTTCGTTTAACCATAAACCATCCCAAAAGTCCATGGTGACCAAGTTACCAAACCATTGATGGGCCAATTCATGCATAACGACTTCGGTGATTCTTTGCAATGTATTATTGCTTGCATTTTTAGGGTCCACCAACAACTCAGCGGTTCTAAAAGTAATTAACCCATAATTCTCCATAGCACCAGCAGAGAAATCATGGATTGCTACCAAGTCACATTTTGGTAAAGGATAAGGAATATCAAACTTCTTGTCGAAGAATGTCAATGTTTTAGCAGCAATTTCCCCGGCGTAGGCACCCAAGTTTTCAGAACCAGGTGTGGTATAGACCTTAATTGGCACATCGTAGTCGTTATTTTCAATATATGCCAAGTCACCAACGATGAAAGCAACCAAGTACGTTGACATGATAGGAGTCTTGTTGAAAGACACCTTCTTCTTATCGTTTGGCAAGTCGGTGGTGGACTTGACGTCCATGTTGGATAAGCAAGTCAAATGTTTATCGGCAATTAAAGACACATCAAAGGTTGCTTTCAAGGCCGGTTCATCGAAACAAGGAAAGGCTTTACGGCAATCAATTGGCTCCATTTGTGTGGTTGCTAAATATTTGGTTTTGCCATCCTCTTGATAAGAGGACTTGTAGAACCCACACATGTTATCGTTCAAGATCCCTTTAAACTTGATGAACAACTTGACATCTTTGGAAACAGGATGCTTGATGGTGATTCTTTGGCTCTCGGTATCAATTGAGTAGTCGGAAGGGGCCACCACGTCCTCTTCCACCTTGATTTCTAATAATTCGATTTCAGCTACATTTAAAATGATAGAATCGCTTGATTCTTTGCATTTGATATCGATGATGACCTCACCGTTATAAGTAAACTCGTCAAAATCTGGTTCTAACGAAACCTCATAATTGATGGGTTTCAAATTGGTTGGTAATACTTCTCTCTCTTCAGTGCCTGACATGTTGTTTCCAATTCTCTTTCAAGTTCCAGTCTTTTTCACAAGTACCAAAAAGTTATTTTTACTGGGGCCTCCTTGAAATATGTATGAGAATCGTCCAAGGTTCAATTTTCCGTTAGGTTAACCTTATCATGATTTTGACATTTGCCAAACTTAAATTGTTACATGGCCGAGATTGGGAGCTTTCAATGTCACAAAATTCTTGAAATGGTGGGATTTTGAGTATATATAAACGAGTGAAATGTCAGGTCGCTTTTGGTGCCAGGGCCGTATCTGTTTCGTAAAGCGAATACGCTATTAGCTAGGTAAATGGTTTGGGCATGGATGAGGATGGTTGATAACTATAAAATAGAGTTAGATCTCAAGCCATGCATTCGCCTGGCTCTTATCACGGTTCATTCATATGAACATCTCTGTTCCAGTGGTTTCTGGATATTAGCTTTCATCTATGACTATGGGTATAATTCATATTCACACGCGTTCAATAAGGTTAATATATTTTTGAGTTTTTTTATTCGCCAAATTTCGACACTTTTTGTAAAAATCACAGAGTGAAGAATTCCTGGAATAAACTTTGAACAATATAGTTACAAACTCAAACCTAATTTGGTATTCTTATTAATAGGGACTTGTTTTGAAATTTCTTTGGTTTTCTCTCCTTACGGTTAATATTCGGTGAATCCTACATACAATGGCCTTGCAACTTAGCACGTTCAGGGTACTAAGTTAAGGTACTACGCTAGGGTTTTAGCTTCTATCAATTGGTGCTTAAGATTCCGAATGGCGTACATCAAACAAGTGTTTGACATTCCTCTAAGCCCATAAATGCACTCGCCATCACTAAACTCCATGAAATGTTTTCCCTGGTAAATCTTTTGGCTGCAACTTTTCATGTACCCCTGATTTTCCACTGTTTGGCTTTGCATTACACGTGGAATGTTGATAAAACCACCGTTTTTCCTGCAAGGGCTTCAGAGTTTGCAACCAACGATGATCTAAGCTGATTACACGTTGTGCCTTCAGTTAGTTACTGGGAACACGTTTAGATCATTGATATCTATAAGAACCACAATCTTGCAGCATGAGAAGCCAGAAAATTCAGCCAGAAGATTCACAATGTTATTCAAATTCTTAGTTGTCGCCAGTTCCGTCTTATCTGCATTAGCTGCTCCTGTACAGCCTTTCCAATTCAAAATTATCACTTCAAATGTTAGAGTTGATACTGATAATAGATTTCCTCACGAACAATCTTGGGATTTGAGGAAAGTGGGTCAAATTCAAGCTTTACATTTAGAAAGTTACAACACTCCCACCTTATTAGGTTTACAAGAGATTAAGAAAAATCAATTGGATGATGTTATTTCTGGTTTGAACAACGATTCTTCTTCAAACTTCACTTATTTCGGAGTTGGTAGAGATGATGGGAAAGCTGCCGGTGAGTATGCGGCGGTGATCTACGATTCCAACGTTTGGGAATTGGTCAATGGTACTTCCAAATGGCTAAGCGAAACACCAGATGTTCCTTCTAAATCATGGGGTGCTAACAACATCAGAATTGTCACCATCACCGAATTGAAACACAAGGCTACAGGATACCATGTTAACTATTTAAATACTCATTATGATCATATCAGTGAAGAAGCTAGACAACATTCTAGTGAATTGATTGCAAAATGGTCCAGTGAAATTCCAAATGATTACCAAACATTTGTGTCTGGTGACTTTAATTCCGTTTCTACTGATTTGAGTTATCAAACCTTGGTCAAATCAATGGATGATACAAGGGAAGTGGCTCAAACCAAATATTCACAAATCCCTACTTATACTGGTTTCGAACCAACCGATACCCAAAATGTTATTGATTTCATTTGGTCTCCAAAAGGTTCTAATACTCCTAATTCCAAAACCAAAGTGTTAGCTTACAATGTTTTAGACACTTGGACTCCTGAAGGGTTTAGATTCAGTGACCATAGACCTGTCGTTGTTAGAGTAGAAGTCAGTGCTTGATTTCTTAAAATTATTATCGTTTATATTCGCTAATATACAAAATAAAAGTTTGATTAGAAAACCCATCCTAAGATCTTATCATAGAACCATCTTAAGTCTTTTGGATTACCTTTAGCTTCTCTGAGAGCTTTTTCTTCTTCATCTTGTGCTGCCCAATCTTCTTCTTCAGCATCTACAACATCTTTATAAGTAGCCATGTCTGCTTCAGCACTATGAATATGATGTGTTCTGTAGAAAATCTTGAAACCAGCATACATAATAAGGAAAACTGGCAAGACAATATAACCAGTAATAAATGTCTTATAAGTAAAAGTACTACCTAAGAAAACGGTGAAATTTTTGATCAAAATAACCAAACAACAGATGGTAAGGGCAATATATGAACCGTAAGGTTGTAATGGAGATTTGTAAGCCAAGTCGGTTTTTCTATCAATACCTTGAGCTTTACAAGCAGCCATGAATCTAATATGAATGATCAAAATACAAACCCAAGCTAATAAACCACATAAGGAAACGACATTAACGAAGTAACCAAAGACTTCAGCGGAATTTGAAGAAACAGTCATAAAAGCTAAAAGACAGAACGCAAATGATAAAGCAACACCATAATATGGAACTCCCATTCTGTTAGTTTTTGAAAAGAATTTTGGAGCGTAACCTGCGACAGCTAACCCATAGATAGTTCTTGAACAGATATACATATCAGAGTTAGCAGCTGATAAAACGAATAACATGATACAGGCATTGATGACATGATCTAAACCACTGATTCTAGCATTTTTAATGGCAATGACGAAAGGAGAAGCAGAAGCAGAACTACCTGAAGCACTTAATAATAATGGATCTTCAGGACTAACACACATACCAAGGAATAAAATGGATAAGATGTAGAAGATAACAATACGGTAGAAAGTTAATCTAATAGCTTTTGGAATAGCAACTCTTGGTCTTCTACATTCGGCAAAAGTGATACCACATAATTCGGTACCCAAATAAGCAAAGACAGCATTAACCAAGACAGAAACGAAAGAAACGAATCTACCTAAACTACCACCAATGACCAAATCTTTTGAACTATCTCTATAAATCAAGAAAGCACCAGGTTTTTGCCAATATCTGAAACCAATTCTTTCACCTGTTGGACCACCTCCTAAAGCAATTATCCATAATAATAAGATTAAACCTAAACAAGTGAAAACTTTTAACAAACTCAACCAGAATTCGATTTCTCCAAAGAATTTGACCCCCAAGATATTGATAGCTACAATAATGACTAAAAATATAGTAATCCAAACCCCAGGATTCAATTTATCAGTTGAAACCCAATATTGAACTGTCAAACTACCTGCAACCAATTGATTAGCAGGAACAATCAAATATTTGAAAAGATAAACATATCCACAAGCAAATCCTAAAGCTGGGTCCACGTATCTATTACAATAACCAGTGAAACCATCAGATAAAGGAATAAAAGTGGCTACTTCACCTAATGCAGTCATAACCATAAAAACAACGAACCCAATCAAGGAATAAGAAAGTAAAATGGCCCCAGGACCAGCAACTTTCAAAGCAGAACCAGTACCAATCAATAAACCCTAAAATTCAGTTAGTATAAACTCTCAGTGGACTTCGCCATATTCAACCAAATTGAGATTGTCAGTGCATAACTGCATATGCACAAAATCTGCAACATCTCATCACAAGAAAAGTTAGTGACAGCACCAAAAAACTCTGAAAAATCGATTATAATGAATATAAAACAAAAGTAAGGCGAATACAAAGTTAAAATGGCAACGAAAAAGTTCAAAATAGATAAAAATTAATACATACGGTACCTAAAGCACCACCTAAAGCAATCATAGAAACATGACGAGCATGCAAAGCCTTTTTTAATTCATGTCCTGAAACATTTACGTTTGATGGGTTGGATTTAGCAATAGACAAATTATATTCGTCAGTATGTCTACTCAAAATTGATTGAGAATCGATATTCTTTTCAATATCGTTACTCATAATGCCGTTGAAATTGTCAATAATGCTGATGGAATTTCAAAACTATTTATATGCTTTCGTTATCAGAAATGAGATGTTACAAAGAAAAGTGGGTTACTGATAAACACACTAAAAAAATACAAAGAAAAATCCTGGCTTAATTTCCAAAAGAAATTAGGAAACTTTTAAATGGCTGGGAGGGGGACAATTGAGAAAGGGAAATTTGGTTGACATTCAGGAACAATGGAAAAAAAAATGGCCATAGTTAATAGCATATCGATATCCTAACATGAACCATCATCTTTTGGAAAATTAAGCTTTTTACTATAGATATAGTCTTTCCAAATCACTGTCTCTATAGGTTCCTTAAGTTGTCAAAGTATTCAAAACTGAAAATCCTTTCTAGAAACTGTTTAGTACTACATACAGTAAAAGGCACTGAATGGCGTTTTAAAAAATTCTTGTGTCGTTTTGATAGGGTGCAGATTTTTGAATTTTTCAACAGTTGCCTTATTTGAGAAGCAAATGTAAGCTAATGGAGAAGGGGGAGAAATGTATGGGAAAACTCAAGACGAGCATAATTAATTTAGGAAATTGAACAGTATAAATAATAACAGATATCTGAAGACGCAAGTTGTCCAATACGATTTGGGAAATGAATCGATTGGTTTGGAATCCGAAATAGCCCAAATGAATAAGAATTACGGTGTTGCGTCAAATGGTTAGGTCGTCAACTATAAGCAATAATAAAATATAACACGTAATTATCTCCTATCTCTGATATTTCATTGGCGAGTCAATTGCTGTCGTATTTGATATTGTTTTGACATAAAGATATTAAACTTCCTTATCTAGCCAAGAATTCCACTTATCAGTACAAATGTGAAATAGAGATGAGATGAGTTGATTTGGTTCGTAACTATAGTCATCAGGTTGTTATAGAATATTTTAGGAATGGCTTAAACTATATAAAGTTTGTACATATATTGTATGATTCATATACTCCATAAATTATCCTGGTTGCATGAGAGGCTTGGTGCAGAGGCTCGGTGCTTGCAGAGAACATTTATGTACATGGAGTTAATTGAGATTTTTTCCGGGCTGACTACGACGAACAATAGGGTATCGTTTACTTGAATATTGTAGCAGTAGTTAGAGTCTAGGTGTTAGAACACCATTCTACTGCCCTGAAGTATCAACTAATTGATATTCTGTGTTTATCCCACCCAAATTGCCCCGACCAAATGTCAAATCTCGGGATAATTCAATGCATATTATTGCTTGATTCAGCAATACCAACACAAATGGACTTTAAAGTGCAGTCCCATCGTATCGCTATCAAGATTAAATTGACTCTTTGTGATAACGCTTTTCATCCAATAGTTTTGTTTTCTTGAATGTACCGTGTATGTAACAAAGTTTTGGTTTATTCTTGCTGTTTCTAATGTCCGCCATGTGAATACATTTATGTTGATCATTGCTGTAATTTCAGGCTGTAATTTCATATTGGTCTTTGGATTATCCTCTAACAACATATTTCTTCTCTGGATATGCTTCTCTAGATTTCCTATATCCCTATATCTTTTAGATTTTAACCTCTATTTTTGACCCCCTGGTACCTTATTTTTTTTCAGTATACTTTGCATTTTTCTCTCGTTTGCTATTAAATTATTTGCATATTATACAATATACAGACAAAAGGCAACAATAACCATTCATATAGTCTAATCAATCACACTGTAATTACGACAGGCCCTACGTATATTTTGTGACACTGCTATTCTTTAGTTTTTAGAGTTTATAAAGGGTTCTATCTTAACAGATCTGAGAGTTTGTCAGAAATTTCCCAAAGTCAATGTATATATAAATTAAGAATGAACGAATTAAATTAGTTGAAACAAATGTCTGCAAATTTATACCAACATTTCCATAAGAACCCCTTTCTTTTTGGTTTAGCTGCGTACAAAGCTTCCTCAATAGCTTCTTCTTCATCTATTTCTCTCTTACCTGTTGTTATATCTGCCTCCAAATCAGTCCTGAAATGGGTTTTCTTCAAAACCTTCCAGAATACAAATAATAATATACAGAAGACTGGTGCAAAATATGAGGTAAATAAATCAGCCACTGAAAAGTTACCTGGGAAGAAAATCCAGAAACCATTGAAAATTAAGATAACAATGTTTAAGAAACATCCAAAATATGTCATATATGGATGCACAAAGAATTTTGGTCTGAAATAAGCATCTGTTTCCCAACTATTACCTTGAGCAACGAATGCTTTCTTAAATTTAAAGTAACACCACCAGATACAGAGATATGTGGATAAAATACCAGTGGTACTTAAGTTGATCAACCAATTGAAAACAGTACCAGTAGAATTTGAAACAGACAAAAAGGCGATACATGAAATCAACATAGAACCAATAACACAGTAAATAGGACAACCATTCTTTAAACATTTGGAAAAGAATCTTGGTAAGTAACCAGCCAATGAAGCAGAGTAAGCACATCTGGTAGCACCATAAGTGAAACCATTACCACAAGACCAAGCGGATAAAGCAACAACCACGTTAACCAACGAGTCCAAACCACTGACACCCACATTCTTGATACCAATGACCCAAGGAGAAGCAGCAGCACCTGCTTCACCATTAGCTCTGGCATCTAATAAAGCAGGATCGGTTGAAGCACAAATGGAGTTCATGAAAAACAAACCACCCAAGTAGAAGATATAAATACGAATATAAGCTCTTCTACCCGCCATAGGAATGACTGTTCTTGGTCTAGAAACCTCACTAGTAATCATACCCAACAAATCGGGACCACCACAAGAAAAGGCAGCGTAAATCATAACATTCCACCAACCTAAAAATCTTCCAGTATTTCCAGTGGTTAAATATTCTTTGAAAAGACCCCCCTTCTTCCAGTTTTCAAATCCATAAGCGTCTTTTTGTGGATTACCACCACACATGGAAATTAAACTGAAAAACATCAAACCAACAATTAATAAAACTTTGGTGATAGAAGCAACGAATTCGATTTCTCCATACCAGTTAACACCAAAGACATTAAATAATAAGGTAGTTACCAATGCAACAGTGATCCAGACCCCTGAGTTAACATCAGACCAGAAAGACACAACACCAGCAAATGCAACTGCTTCTAAAGCAATGAACATAAGGGAAGTATATAAATAAATAATAGTACAACAGAAACCCAAAGCAGGATCAACAAATCTAGCACTCCAATGTAAGAAACTACCTTTGATAGGAAGATAAGAACCCATTTCAGCAACACATTGCATTAATGGCCATATAACAAAACAGGCATAGAATAAGAAACCGGTAAATAAAGCCAAGGATCCACTTGTGACTAAAGGAGAAGATAACCCGACGAAAAGACCAGTACCAATACTTTGACCAATAATCATAAGAGCAACATGTCTTGAACTTAACTTTCTTTTGGTTTGACCATACTTAGCAGGGTCTAATTTATCATGGAAATCATCGAAATCTGTAGATTCATAAACTTTGTTATCTAAATCCATTTTTGTTATACTATCATCACCACCATCACCAAATTTTTCAATATCTACTTCGACATTATCATACTTTTTGTCAGTGGACATCTTTTATTAGGAGATGACTCTTGACTCTGAAAATTTCTATCCACTACCAAAGTAAGAAATATATAAATCAAAAGAATAAAGATTCTCAAAAAAATGATCTTAAAACCAAGTAAATAGAAATCCCGTTCTACTGATACTTTTTGCGGTATAAATGATCAATAACTTTTCCAATAAATCCTACTGTATTTATACAATTATACTTCCAATAACTTAATCTAAGGTCGCGCGCTGGGCTAAAAAGGTTATCAAGGAATTGATTACCGAATGAGGCAACGGTTGCAAATTCCGCAGGAAATGCATCTGTTATCAGTTCCATGTTGAATTGATAAAGTGGAAATGTAAGGCAGAGACAGATGGGGGGCTTGAACAAAGAATATATCTATGTAGCATGTTGATCTGGGAGGGTAACTAATAGAAGAATAAATATATTTGACAAATAACTTAATTCCATTCTTTCTTTTTCTTGCAATTTCAGTTTTAAATTAGGCTTCGAAAGTTTGTTCTTGCACTAATTGAATAAATCAGAGTCTTAAATTTAGAATTAGTTTCAACTAGAATTAGCAAATAGTTCGTGGTTGGTTGTCTTGAAAGCTGTTATTAAATGAATTCAACCAATGATAATTATAATTTAACAGGCAATAATTCTTATCACTGATGAACCTCGCTTAAATGCTACATGATAATTCGTCAAATTACTAGGCAAGTGGTAAGCGGATAAACTGTATTAGGCAAAGCGCCTTTTAGGATAGTTAGAATAGTTGTTTAAGTTCTAATTCTGGATATAGTTGCAGTTGCAAATAAAGCTCTATGTATACTTATAGTTGTCTTTAAGATTCTGCATACTTAACAGTCAGAGTTCATTTAAGGATAACCTTTTAGATCGTGGAATCTTAACCATCCCTTTGACTACATATTGAAGAATATATCCTAAAACCCTAAACTGTCACTTACAAAGTTTAATCACCCTCTAACAGACCTGGTTGGTGTGCCAGGGATTGTTCCTTGTTGGGTAAAACCAAAGTCGTTCACACGCCATTTAAAACTTTGCGCTTGAAGGCCCGCTTTATGGATCATTCAAAGAATGCCTTTATAATTGATAGTGTTAAGATCTAGTGTTAGATCTGTCGGGATTATGACATCCAATACTATATGGATACAATAGTAGAGGTGCCCATCCATTTTTAATGTTGATGAGATTCGATACTGGGTGCCTTTTTCATTATTTGATGATTCCGAGGAAACTGTGGATTTTGTTATCGTACCTATTGGAGCAGCTGTATCTTCATAAAAGATGCACTCTATGAAAACTGAAGAGAATGCTAGACCTAGATTCAGGAGGCTGACCTATTGAAACTCTGCAGATCTTGTTGAAGATAAAGTTCATTCTTGTCCCTGATATCATTACTATCATTTCTAATCCTATCTTTCTATGGCTACCATACTTCCAGAAGGAACGCAATGTAAAAGTATCAAACGCAATTAAAAGCTTAAATTATGCAAGATTATTATCACTTAAGACGCAAAAATGCAGACTTCTTCATCTTGTTGAAACAATAAGTCTATTCAATTTACTTTATTCGATTAGATCTTCAGCTTTACGATTTTCCACCATCGTTATCGAATGCACATTCCCGATTGGGAGGACGAGTTAACGATAAGATGGAAGCGCAATTTCTTGAATATATATAAACGTTAGAAACATATTGGTTGATGTATAATTCTTAAAGAACGGCTTGATATAGTTTATTGAATTTAAGTTTATTAACAGAAATGGAGAAAAATATCGGTATAGTTGAGACTAAATCAATCTCATCTTATGTTGGTTTAGAGAAGAGATTCAATATTTGGAGTACTTCTGCGTTACAATTCTCATTGATTTGTTCATCTTTGGCTATTGGTACCTTTTTAAGTACTGTTATTGGTGTTGGGGGCTCGCCTGTTTTGATATACGGATTTATACTAGCTGTTACCTTTGATTTACTCATATGCTATAGTTTGGCTGAAATCGCAAGTGCTTATCCACACTCATCTGCTCAAGTCCATTGGACATACGTTTTGGCACCTCCAAATTTGAAGAAAATAACTAGTTATGTGGTAGGTATATTGAGTTGTGCTGGTTGGATCTTTGCTTGCTTTAGTTCGACTTTTGTTGCTGCAAGTTTCATTTTTTCTTTAGTACAGTTGTATCATCCTGATTTTATTCCTACTGATTACCAATTTTATTTAGTATATGTGGCTATTATTATAACTGGCTATTTAATTAATGCTTTCATGGTTTTTATATTACCTTGGATTACCAATTCCTTGGTTGGGATCATTAATTGTGGTACGTTATTCATCTTGGTAACTTTGTTAGTTAAATCTCCAAAGCAATCAGCTTCCTTTGTTTTCAAAGATATCATCAACGAAACAGGTTGGAGTTCAAACGGGGTAGTATTCTTCCTTGGCTTGTTACCTTCAATTGCCTCTGTTACTTTATATGATGGTGCCTGTCATATGACAGATGAAATCGATAAACCTGAAAAGAACATTCCTTTAGTTATGGTGATTTCCAACACATCTTCAGCCATTTTGGCGTTCATTAGTGCCATTATTTATATGTTTTGTGTTGTTGATATCAACACCTTATCCAACCCAATTGGTGGCCAGCCTATCGTTCAATTGATGGTCGATTCCTTCCAGTCAAACGCTTTGACAACCATTGGTATTATGGTGTTAATTTTAACTTTTGTGGGCTCCTCATATACTTACTATACTACGACATCCAGGTTATTCTGGTCTTTTGCAATTTCCAATGGTTTACCCTTTGGAGAGTTTTTTGGCAGAGTTAACAACAAATTGAAAGTCCCATTCAATGCCTTGAGTTTAATCACCGTTATTTGTTTGATTTTAGGTACATTGATTTTTGGCAGTTCAAGTGCTTTGAATGCCGTGTTAGGATCAGCTATGGTTTGCATCAATTTATCGTACATTTTTCCAATCATTTTCCATTTAATAAACTCCAAATTTTCTATTCATCCATTAGATAGATTTAGTTTGGATAACACCAATAATTCAATAGAACCAATATTGAATGAAAAGACAAACTTGCCATACTTCCATTTAGGAAAGTTTGGAATATTTTTGAACTTTGCATCCATTTTTTGGGCTTGTTTCATTATGGTGTGGTTGAACTTCCCAATCTTAAACCCAGTTTCCAGTGATAACATGAATTATGCCTGTGTAGTATTAGGAGTGACGGGCTTGATTGGGACCATCATCTGGTTTATCACCGGAAGAAGATTGTACAATCACGATATAGATTTGAAGCATTAAGCAAAACGATAGAGGATTGTTCAAGTATTGGTTTAATAGGAGTTGTAATGTTTTTGACTTATCTCTACATCTCGATCTCTTGTATTTGGTCCGTTCAAAGAGCATCAGGACCTGCCAGGGTCTAGTGGTAGGCTATTTGGTCCCAAAACAATCACACGCGACCAAAATAAGCGGTTTGAATAATTCTATCTCTTATCATTTAAAATAAAAATAGGCTAATGTAAGCAGAAATATACAAGATTCCAAATAGGGTCTGCTTGTGGTACCATAAGATTGCCACACACTAAGGGACGATTCTTTGTTAAGTAAGTATGAGGCAAAAGTGGCTCTGAAGAAGTATATAATCGATTTGGCCATTTGCTCCGTGATCATTTTCAGAAATTATAGTCTAAGCCCGTGAAAAATATCTATTGAATAATCGGGGGAAGTAGGTAATACCTGCATGATGTATGGCAAGTCTTTACAATTCTATTATGTATACGCCTGATTCTAAGCTCTTTAAGGTATAAAACACTTGAAAACCAAACGACTAAGGTGCCATACAAGGGACTCATGTATGCTACTGTACACATGAACACAAGGATCATGTAATAGACTAAATCTGACACTTAGGACTCGAAAATCTCCCTGTGCTTCCCCAACCTAATGCCCTTTAAGTCCACGATTCTGAATAGCAGAAAGTTAAAATAAGGTTAGAGTTTAAGATCTGCAGTAAAGGAAGATGGTAAAGGTCATAAACACAATTCATTAACATATAAATGATTAAATAAATAAATAATAAATAATAAATAATAAATAAATAAATAAATAAATAAAGTTGAAGTAAACTTGAATTAACTAGTAAAATTATTTATATTTCTTCTCTTCCAAGTCTGGTAAAGGTAAAGCCTTAACAGTGACATAAGAATTTTGTGCGTTAGCTACACCAGCATAAGCATTATACCAAGCAGCAAAAGCAGTAATCAAACCAAACACACCAGCAGCCTTCTTGACAGGATTAGAACCTTTAAATTCAGAAATGGCCAACAAGAGGAAAGTAATTTGTAAGAAGAAAAAGATTGAAAAGAATGCAACAGTTGATTTCAAGGTTAACATCATCAAGAAAAATGTAAAGATAAACCAACCTAATAAGAATATACCTATAGCATACCTCAATTCTTCTTCATTTTCACCATAAGCACTTACAATACCAAAACTATCGACATTAATGGCAGCCCAACTACACCAGAAACCACCATAAGAAGATAAACCGACACCACCAAAAGTATTACCAACAGCTATTTCAAACATACCCGCAACTAATTGAACAAACCCCCCATAAAAGAAAGCCAAACCAACAACAATGTTTGGAATAGTGACCCCTCTTGCTTCCACATTGATTAAACTCAAAACAAATGTGGTTAAAGCGAAGGCACTTAAACCTAAAGGACCAGGGTTAGCCAAGTCATGTTTTGGAGGAGGAGATAAACCAGGATTAAAGTTACCACCAAATGCTTCGACTAATTCACTTCTAAGATATTTCTCATGGCCAAAGTGAACATAATCACCTTCAGTTCTAACCTTGGTGACGTTACTAGGATCATTCATAGTAGCAGCTCCTTCCTTTTGAAAGGATAAGATTTCTTCCTTTGGTTGTTGATTTTCTAAGTCTGACATTATTTTCTACGTCAAGTTCTAGTTTTTCCGGGATAAATTAAACGAAAACTCTTGTTCAAGTTCCTATTGGTTATTAACTATTAATTAACTATTAATTAACTATTTGATTATTGACTACCAGTGATTACTATTAATCTACTAACTTAGTATCTCCGTACAATTTGAATTTCTAGCCAGATGGTTACCTTTATATAAATGCGATGATGCCACTATTTATAGTGCCTCCCCCACAACTTTTTTGTTGGTTCGGACTTTCAGTATTGCGACTGGCACCACTTTGGCTTGTGGGGTCTGGCAACAAGGAAAGTCTGGGGAAGTGGGACTGATATATGTCTAGGCATCTTATTGGTGGAGCAGGCGGTGATAGTAACTGGAGTCAAAGGAATCTTATTATCAAAGATTTGGTAAAGATTCAACAGAGATTTGGGTGATGGCTTGTAAACGCATACCTACGAATATCGGCAAATGGATTTATTAGTGGACGTGGGTGCACCGAGACATGCCTGGAAGACGGTGCGAGATTGGATGAGATGGTAGTAAATGTTGGCTTCTCGGACTGGCTTCTCGGACTAGCTCCACAACTGGCCGACCCATCCAGTTGCACCGCATCACACCCCCGTACACCACAATATACGAACCATGACCAGAAAGTATATAATAGGTAGTGGTTTGGTAAAGTGCTAGAATAGAGCCATAGTGAAAAACACAATGCTATTGTTCCTCACACTACTCTTCTCTTCGTCCTGAAGTGCTCCCGTACACCTGCAGCACACTTACTTATTTGGGACCGTTTGTAAACATCGTCATATTTGCAATCATTTAAATTATCTCACATATCCAAATTGTGAAATTATCATGATGGAAGACCTTTCCCAAAGCATGGAGAACGTGTCTCTCATGGACATAGACTCGTTAAATAAAGAAAATATCACCCCAATCAACTCACCAAAAAGGTTATCTCCTTATAAATCAGCACAACCTTCAATAAAAGTTCTGGCGAAGACTCAGAGATTAAGTAATGTGTGTCAATTATATTTTTTAGATTATTATTGCGATAAGTTTGACTATGTTATTAATAGAAGAGAAAGAAGTGAATCCGTCAAACAGAAGTTATCAACATTACCAAACAATCAACAAAAACTTGAATGGAAAAATTATATAAGTAGAGAAAGAGCTTATTTGAGGAAGAAAAGATTGAAACCAAAGCACAAAGACTTTGAAATGATTACTCAAGTTGGACAAGGTGGTTATGGTCAAGTATTTTTAGCCAGAAAAAAAGATACAAAAGAGATTTGTGCTTTGAAGATTTTGAATAAAAGTTTGTTGATCAAGTTGAATGAGACTAAACATGTTCTTACTGAAAGAGACATTTTGACCAACACCAGATCTGATTGGTTGGTCAAATTGTTGTATGCTTTCCAGGATACCGAAAAAGTGTTCTTAGCCATGGAGTTCGTTCCTGGAGGAGACTTCAGAACCCTTTTGAACAATACTGGCTACTTGATTCCTCCTCATTCGAGATTTTACATAAGCGAAATGTTTTGTGCCGTGAATTCTTTACATGAATTGGGTTATATTCATAGAGATTTAAAACCAGAAAACTTCTTGATTGATTCCAAAGGTCATATAAAATTAACTGATTTTGGTTTGGCTTCAGGTTCGATTTCAAATGAAAGAATTGAAAGTATGAAATTGAAATTGAAGAATTTCAGTAATAACGATTCCACCTTTAATAGATTTGAGTTACCCTCGATTAATATTAATGAAAGACAAAGAATTTTCAAGAATTTTCAAAACCAGAATTCAAATTATGCCAACTCAATTGTTGGAAGTCCTGATTATATGGCTTTAGATGTTTTGGAAGGGGCAAATTATGACTTTACTATTGATTATTGGTCATTAGGTTGTATTTTATTCGAAAGTCTTTGTGGATATCCGCCATTTTCAGGTTCCAAACAAGAGGAAACTTACTATAATTTAAAGCATTGGGAAAAAACGTTAAGAAGACCTCAAACTAAAGACGGCAGATTTGTGTTTAGTGATAGAACTTGGAATCTAATTAAAAAGTTAATAACGTATCCTAATCAAAGATTTAAAAATTTCAGTCAGATCAAGAAAATGCTGTATTTTAACGATATTCAAAGTTGGGATAGTTTAAGAACAAAAACTCCCCCATTTACTCCTCAGTTGGATAACGAGGAAGATGCCGGATATTTTGACGACTTTGAAGACGAGGAATCAATGATGAAATACAAGGATGTATTTGAAAGACAAAATTATAATGAAAAATTGTTAATGAATTCTAAAAAATTCAAAAACTCAAACTTTATCGGATTCACATTTAAACATAAATTGAACCCAAACAACAAATTTAATGATTTAAATGTCAATATTTCTGGTAATCCATTATCAACTTTATACTAGGTTTAGAGTTATGTAGAATTGGTACATTCATTTGTACAATGTAGGTATGTTCGGTCCCTCTGTTTCTTGAAGCAATTCTCTGACCTGTGGGACAGAAAAGGTCGACTTCCTAGCTAAGCTTTCCTATATGAATCTTGGAAGAATGTTGTGCCATTAATTGTCAAAATAGGACCTTTCTGTAGAATTTATTGATGCTCTCATGTCGAATTGTAAATTATTAAGTATTTCGACCCCCTGGTTTAGAGCTTTTGACCCTTGATTGTTCTATTCCTCGCATGGCCCAAGGAATTCCATGATGATAACAAATGAATGTTTTTTTTCGACAATTCCATGTTTTTATTTCTAAGATAACAGTTTATACTTATTTTAATATGAGTGATATCAAAAGATACCTCTAGATAGCTTATTAAGCTAAATGCCCCTCCTGTAGGTATAAACGACCCTGGGGCACTTCAAAAGCGTGAATAACTTCTGACGTGGAAATTTGACCAAACGTTGTTCTATACCAAAGATGTTGCAAATTCATCATATTACATGAATATTGTTGCAAAATACGCTATTGGGACATTTTTCAATTTTCTGTAGGTTATTTTATGGACCAATTGACTTTTGTCTCAGAAGTGTCTAAGACATTATAAACAGAGAGGCATTTGGTCCTGGAATGTTGGCGGGCCCACACACAAACACAAAGGTTATTTGGGAATTTTGGCAGTGTAGCGTGTCTTGTGGTAGTATGGATGTGGTGTGGACATACTTTGCAGGGCAAAATAGTCAATTTTCGAAAATGTCATTTGACACATGTCTCAGATGCTAGGTATATTGGTCTGGCTGTATTTTATTCATCATATCTACAAAATCAATGGCTAGAAGAGTTTGTACATGTTTGGTAGCTGGCTGTACATATATTAGGGATAGTGTTGATCAGAATGGAGCGAGTAATGGTAGTTTACCATGCGTATATTATACAACCTAATGAGATCTATTATTTATCTTTTTATATGAAACCGATTTAGGTATACTGCTAATATGACGTTGTCATATAGAACTCTGTTATAACCTATATATTTATTTCCAAATGAAGTCAGCTTCTATTTTGTTTTCAATCAAGTTTCTAAAATTGCTAAAAAGGTCAATCAGTTTAGTAAAACTGTTGTCAATAACATTTAATAACTCTTCTTCCGTAAATTCACCTTTCGAATCAATGAATATGATTTTATTGGGCTTGTTATCTTTGATCGAAAGCACTAAGTTATGATTTGAAGTACTTTTGATCATGTTTTCCAAATCTGGATTATATATGATTTTTTTATCCAAAATACAAGAATGTAAAGACACAAAGGACTCATATAATGCGATATTGGCATCGATTAATGCAAAATAACAGCAGTTTAAGATGGTAGATAACTCGAAATTGAAAATTTTCAAATCAACCGGAGACTCTTCAAAATTATTTATAATTATAGTATCCAACTCTGATCTTATAACCTGGATATTTATTTGGATCAACTGTCTAGGATACTTGAAACGTATTATTAAACTGGACAATATGCTCCTAATCTTATCATTCAACAAGTTTTCACGAGTTCCACTTAAACCTTGGGATGGTTTTAAAATGATCTCTAAACTCGACACATTAGGTAATTCTTGTTTAATTTTTGGTTCTATAGGTCCTTTAATGGACACTATTACTTTGGTGCCTCCTTGTTCTAACTCAGCGGACCCATCGAAGTTGCTTAGCGTGGACGTTTTTAACTGCATCACTATTAATGTTGAATTTTTGAGATGCGAAGAGATGCGAAACTATGAGTTATGAAGACGACTTGCTAAATGATTTGGCTGACAGTGGACTGGAAGCGGAAGCAGACGTGGAAGTAGAAGAGACGGCAGACGTAGAAGAAACGCAAGGAAATACTCAAGATGACTTGACTGAACAATTAGATACGATTTTAAATAGTTCCATTTCATTACAGGAACAACTTACCCAGCTAGATATAAACACAGTTAGTGACATTTCCAAACATTTGAAGGTATTAAGCATTCTCCCACAGCTCAAGAACAAACTAGAAAGCTTTGATGACGAGACCAGCGACTTCCTCAAGCTAATTTCATACTCGGACTATGAAAATGACGAATTTGTATTCTTCTCAAAGGTAAACCAGCTTATAAACTTGATAAATCAGGAGGTTGAGACCATATTCAAGTTTATTAAGTTTAAATATGCGGTGGTGTTCCCCGAATTGGATTCAATTATAACTAATCCCACGGACTATATGAAGATCATACAGATTATCAAACAAGACTTGATCAACATCAAACATTATGAATCACAATTCCAGTTTTTAAGTCGTGATAAGATATTAGTGCTTATAATGAGCGGGTTGCAAAACGCCAAAAAGCAATTTATTTTGAGTGACAATGATTTCAATTTAATTTTATCCAACACTTATAAAGTAAACGAGCTAGTAGAAGTGGCTGAGATGTTATCCAAGTTCATACAGAAGCGATTGACCAACCTAACACCCAATTTGAACAATTTGATAGGTCCTATCACTACCAGTAAACTATTGATTAGTTGTGGTTCATTGAGTCAGCTAAGCGCAACACCATCATGTAATCTTCCTTCGATCGGAGTAAAAGAATTATCATCGAAATCAAAGAACTTAACATCAAAGAACATTCCTATGGGTTATATTTTCGATAATGAAATCATCAAATATTTGCCTGATAACATTCTAAAACCAAGTATAAGAATATTGAGTGGTAAAATAATATTGGCTGCCAGAATAGATTTATCCAAATCATGTACCGATGGGTCTTTAGGAAGTACGTATAGGCAAGAAGTGGTTGAAAAGATCAATAAATTATTGACCCCACCCGAATTGAAGGGGGACAAGGCTCTACCAATTCCAACAGAGTATAAGTCCAAAAAGAGAGGAGGCAGAAAGGTTCGAAAGTTGAAACAACGGTTCCAGATGTCAGAGTTAGCCAAGGCCCAAAACAAACTCGAATTTGGTAAGAAAGAAGATAGTATAATGAACCAATTTGGCGATGAAATAGGGTTTGGACTCGTGAAAAATTCCAATTTTAAACAAGCAGACATAAACAAAAACACCAGTGCCAAACTTTCCAAATCTTTGAAGAATAGATTGGCCAACAATCACGATGAAGCTTCCAAACATCTAGATTCCTTGCAATTCGAGAGCTCCAAAGTTGCCGATAACGAATTTGGGGATATAATCTTGAAAAAATCAAAATGGGTCGATGGAACAATGAAGCATTAGTTATAATGTACCATTAGTCATAATGTACCATATGTATTAGTATTTAGTTGAATAAGACAATTATCATATTTATGCTACAAAAAAAGTCGTATTGACTCACACGTCGTGAAAATTTTTCAAGGATATATATGATAATAAACTTCTTCAAAAATCAAGTAAGAAAGAATATATTATTGTATAGACCCCAGTATAGAATAAATTATAATAGATTATATCGAAGTTATTCCATTATGAGTGAAAATACTTCAAAAGACTTGAAGACTGAAGAAACACAACCAATTCAAGATTCTCAAACCCCAGCTGAAGGAGAAGTGAAGAAGGTGAAAACCGCTAAAGAATTGGAAAAAGAACGTAAAAAGGCGGAAAAGTTAGCAAAATTCAATGCCAAAAAGGCTAAACAAGCAGAAACTTCAGGAGTGAAGACCGAAAAGAAACCAAAGAAAGAGAAAAAGGTTGCTGAACCAATTCCTGAATTCATCGATAAAACTGTAGCTGGAGAAAAGAAAATCTTGGTATCTTTAGAAGATCCTGCTTTCAAAGCTTATAATCCAAAGAACGTTGAAAGTTCCTGGTATCAATGGTGGGTGCAACAAGGGTTTTTTGAACCAGAGTTCACAGAAGACGGTAAGATTAAACCAGAAGGTTTATTTACCATTCCAGCCCCTCCACCAAATGTTACCGGTGCCTTACATATTGGACATGCCTTAACTGTTGCCTTGCAAGATGCTTTAATCAGATTCAACAGAATGAAAGGTAAAACTGTATTATACGTGCCAGGGTTCGACCATGCTGGTATTGCAACCCAATCTGTGGTTGAAAAACAAATCTGGGCCAAAGAAAAGAAAACCAGACATGATTTCGGTAGAGAAAAGTTTATCGAAAAAGTTTGGGAATGGAAAGAAGAATATCACCAAAAGATTAAAGGACAATTTCAAAAATTGGGTGCTTCTTACGATTGGTCAAGAGAAGCATTTACTTTAAGTCCTGAATTAAGTGAAGCTGTTGCTGAGGCTTTCGTCACCATGCACGACGATGGTACTATCTATAGAGATACTAGATTGATCAACTGGTCTGTCAAATTGAACACTGCTTTATCCAACTTGGAGGTTGATAACAAAACCATTCCTGGTAGAACTTTATTATCAGTTCCTAACTATGAATCCAAGATCGAATTTGGGGTTTTAACTCACTTTTCTTATCAAGTTGAAGGCTCTGATGAAAAGCTTACTGTCGCAACCACTAGACCTGAAACCATTTTTGGTGATACTGCAGTGGCCGTGCATCCTAAAGATGAACGTTATAAACATTTACATGGCAAATTTGTCTTACATCCTTTTGTTGACAGAAAGTTACCTATTATTACTGATGCTGAAACTGTTGATATGGAATTCGGTACCGGTGCTGTCAAAATCACCCCAGCCCATGATCAAAATGATTACATGACTGGTAAGAGAAACAAGTTAGAATTCATCAATATTTACACTGATGATGGTTTATTAAACGAAAACTGTGGTGAAGAATGGAAAGGAATCAAGAGATTTGATGCCAGATACAAAGTTGTCGAAGCATTGAAAGAAAAGGGTTTATTTGTTGAACAACAGGACAATGAAATGACCATTCCAATTTGTTCGAGATCTGGTGATGTTATCGAGCCATTATTGAAACCACAATGGTGGGTCAGCCAAAAGGAAATGGCACAAGATGCTATCAACGCTGTTAAATCAGGAGAGTTGAAGATCACTCCAAAGATTTCAGAAGCTGATTACTTCAGATGGTTGGAAGACATTCAAGATTGGTGTATTTCAAGACAATTATGGTGGGGGCACAGATGCCCTGTCTATTTCGTAACCTTCGAAGGTGAAGAAAATGATAAAATGGACAACAATTACTGGATTGCCGGTAGAACCAAAGAAGAAGCTTTAGCTAAGGCCGAAAAGAAGTTCGGGACTGAAAAGAAATTCACTCTTGAACAAGATGAAGATGTTTTAGATACTTGGTTTTCCTCTGGTTTATGGCCATTTTCTATTTTGGGATGGCCAAACAAGACTAAAGATATGGAAAACTTCTATCCAATGTCCTTATTAGAAACTGGTTGGGATATTTTGTTCTTCTGGGTCACTAGAATGGTCTTATTAGGTATCAAATTGACTGGGAAATCACCATTTTCTGAAGTTTTCTGTCATTCATTAGTCAGAGATGCTCAGGGTAGAAAAATGTCCAAATCATTAGGTAATGTTGTTGACCCAACCGATGTTATCTCTGGTATTCCATTACAGGCCTTACACGACAAGTTGTTAGTAGGTAACTTGGATCCAAAGGAAGTCAAGAAGGCACAAGATGGTCAAAAAGCATCATATCCAAATGGTATTCCAGAATGTGGTACTGATGCTTTGAGATTCGCATTATGTGCTTATACTACTGGTGGTAGAGATATCAACTTAGATATCTTGAGAGTTGAAGGATACAGAAAATTCTGTAACAAGATTTATCAAGCTACCAAATTCGTTTTAGGTAGATTAGGCGAAGATTATCAACCACCAGCCAAGTCTGATTTGACAGGCAAAGAATCATTAGTCGAAAAATGGATTTTACATAAATTGACTAAAACCAGTGAAACTGTTAACAAAGCCCTTGATCAACGTGATTTCTTTGAATCAACTACCGCTATTTACAACTTTTGGTATGATTTATGTGATGTTTACATTGAAAACTCCAAATCTTTAATTCAAGATGGTACCCCAGAACAAAAGAAATCAGCTCAAGATACATTATATACTTGTATCGATGGTGCCTTGAGATTAATTCATCCATTCATGCCATTTATCACTGAAGAAATGTTCCAAAGATTACCTAGAAGAAGCACCGAAAAAGATACCATAACCATCACTAAAGCTGCTTATCCAACTTATGATAAGCAATTTGATGACATCAAATCATTAGAAGCTTATGAATTAGTTATTGATATCACCAAAGGTGCTAGATCATTATTATCTCAGTATAATATCTTAAAGAACGGTCAAATATTCATTGAAAGCAGTAATGAAGAAATCTTCAACATCGTTGAAAGCCAAAAAGAATCAATCGCTTCCTTAATTAAAGGTGTTGAAGAAGTTAAAGCCATTAAAGCCTCAGCTGAAGTACCAAGTGGATGTGCTTTACAATCTATCAATAAAGAATGTAATGTTCACGTATTAGTTAAAGGACAAATTGATATTGATGCTGAAATTGCTAAAGTCAACAAGAAATTAGCTACAGCTAATGAATTTAGTAAGAAGAATCAAGAATCAATTGGTAAATTCACTGATAAGACCAAACCAGAAGCCAAAGAAGCAGCTTATAAGAGAGCTGATAATTATAAAGCTGAAATTGAAGGATACGAGCAAACTATTGCTATTTTAGAAAAATTGAAATTGTAAGTGTAGATAGTTAATATATAATTATATTATTTGGATATCAGATAACCGAAGATAACAATTTCCTATGATTTTTTGTATTGACGTAATCTCTGATATGTATGTAGGTTAAAGTTACTTACATAATTTAAACCCACGAAAGATGCGTTGACCACGTAATCAAAGATTGACGCGGGGATCATAACGCACGACATTATCTCGATATGGTCTAGTGGGTGGCTGATTTGTATATATTCAATGACTCTGTAACTAATGATGGGGGGTCAATGAAGAGTCAATTATTGGATGGACAAATTCATTGATGCTCATATTGATGATAGTCAAGTGGCTAGACAATTCTGATGATATTGACAGAATTATTGAATACAGAGATTTTTAATCGCCACTATTTCACGTCGACATTGTGCCTGTTTGTTAGCATTATTACCTTTTTGAACTGAAATCCTCCTTTATGTAGTTGTTATCCTCTATATAGAAATCAATTGGGTGGTGAATTATTCCTTCATATACTGTTATCGACAACTATAAATTGAAATTAAATCCCTCCTGAAATTTGACAATTAATCAACTAACATGGACTTTTTAAACAAAGGTAAAGAATTCTTATCATCAGAACAAGGTAAAGATCTTCAAGAAGATTTAAAGGAAGGTTACGAAACTTTCAACAAGACTGAAGGTACTACTACCGACAAAGCTAAAGCTGCTTACGAAGGTTACAAGAAGGACCAAGAAGAAGATAAGAAAAAGGAAAAGAAAGAAGAAAAGAAATAAGATAAATATATACTGATTCTTCGATGTCTTACTCTTGTCTCTAATTTCTTTAATCTGATTCGAATCCAACAGATTCGAATTTGTTGTCGGATTTATTTGGAGTTTCACGGATCACTTACTGTCATAGGCTATACTGTCAGTCATGCTGTATACTAAGCGTATACACTGCTGTGTAGTACGCGAATACTCTGTCATTGCAGGCGTAGAACTACTACACACCGCAACACTGTCCCCCTATTTTCTCTACTCCTACCGTAAACTATATAATATTCATTCAACCTTTAAACCCTATTGTCTGTCTCCACAATTCGTCATATCTCCGCCATTCTTATTTATACCCATTTTTCTATCCAATTGCTTTCCTCATATCTCTTCTATTCCCTCTTTCATTCAATCTCTCTATACTCTTTCTTATTTATCCAATTCCTGTTTCCTCTATTTGTACACCATCGCTTCTTGTGTTCTGAAATTTGCCAGATTTACGCGTTATGGAAGAGCTAGAACATCATCCCTATATCAAACAAGAATTCCTTAGCAAAATCATCAAGGTGCATAATGCCATGGACTCTATTCTTGCTCTTCATTATAGTATTGGACAGTCCAACTTGACGGCACATGATTTATTTGGGCAAACAGCTCGTTTAATCAATAGAAGAGTAAAGATTGAAGACCTTTTGTGTGTATTAATGGTGAATCAGTATGCTTATAGGATAATAGAGCCCACCGGAGTGAAGGACTACTCCCCATGCTACGTGGCCCCCTACGAACCTATCAATGTATTCAACGCTAGTTTGCTGGCTCGGAAAGAGCTGATTGTGGTAGAGATAAACCAATGGATTCGTGATCACCAAGATATAGGCTACTTCAATATTCCTAAGGTTGCAGACCTAATTACTCTTCACAAGGAAAGCCAACCTTCCTATGAGTCGGGAATTCCCAAGCCCAAAAGACTGCCCGCTAAAATCACCAAACCAGTGTTGAAGAATGATGCCTCAAAATTCACTTTCAAGCCTAAAGACGAGAAGATTGAGTCTGCAAAGTCTGGGTTGTCCTTGCTTGAAAGGATCAAACTCAAAGAAAAACTCAACAACGAAACGAACGAGTCTCCTGAACAGAAACGGGGGAAATTCCTTGAAGGAAAGTTGGTGCCAGTATACAATATTTTATTCCAAATCAATAGTAATAAAACTACAAAGTTAAACTTCAACAGTTACCCACTATCGAAGCTAACAGCGATGATTAAAGATAGTTTAGATTACCCCATTCATAACGACGAAATTCATGACACCTTAAATTTATTACTGACAAAGATTCCCGCCATACAAATTGTGACAAGAAATGGCCTCTCGGTGGTGAAAATCTATCAATTAGATCGCTTGAAAGATATAGAGCTTTTAAAATAATATCTATTAAACAGAAATCAACAAAGACTAATACGTATATAATATCAATATTCACAAAATGATTAGTTTTCGCTTTCTTCTTCTTCTCTAATAGCAATATCAGCAGCAGCTGAGTTCATGAATAAATTCTTCAAAGCGATTTCAATGATCCAAGTTACACTCAAGTCTAATAAAATGGCCCCAGTCAATTTAGTTTTGAAATCAACCGACATAGGCACAAATTGCATTGCTTCATTTAATTCTGGCATGAATTCGGTGGATCCTGCTAATGCTAAAGCAGCAACTCCTAACAAACCATAGTACATACCCTTGTTTTGAGTAATACCTTCTTTGAATGGTAAACCAATGTAGTTGACGGCAAAAGTGGAAACTTGTTGGGCCAACTGTAACAAGAACATACCGGTGTTCAACAAAGAAGGAGTAAACTCTTTTTCTAAATCAATTTGTGGTTCTCTTGGCTCCAAGATATAGATTTCACGGGTAATATAGACCAAGGTGATGATATGGATAGCAAATTGTCCCAAAATCGAACCCATGATATATTTGTTAAAGATACCATCTTGTGGTCTTTCTTTTGACAATTTTTCTAAAGGTTTACCTCTGGAAATCGAAAGGAAACAAACAGACAATAAGATACCTGAGACGGTGGATTGACCATCACCAAACTTGATACCAGCTAAATACAAAACTGACAACGAGTAAGCAGAAATCAAACAGTTCAAGGCTAAAATCTTGTACATTTGAATCGTGGCAACTAAAGCACAACGACCTTGACGGATAATGTGAGTAACAGTGGAAACATTGGACAATTTAGAAGTAAATGGAGCAGCAACAGAGGCATCTCCTAATTTCAAGGTTGGGGCCTCGTCTTCGTCCTCAGCATCATTAAGAGCAGTCAAGAACGCGTCAGCTAAACCACCAGCATTCTTCTTAGAAACTTGAGCCTTTTCTAAAGTAATGGTCTTACCTAATCTATTAGCTTCTTGAACTGCAAGTCTCATTTCTGGAGTGATTTCAATACCTTTCTTTTCCATGGCTTCCAAGTACTTAGGATTAGAAGGACCTGGAGGATACAAATGAGCAATGATTAATGGTGCTGGAGGTGCTGGTTTACCCCAGTTAGCCAACATAGTGACTTGTTTTTCATAAACTTTCTTAGTGACATCCATTTTTCTGTTATCAGCGATTTTCTTCAACCCTTCTTCAGTACCGTTCAATAAGGCAACACCAATATGAGCTTGTTTCAAAGCACCAACATCGTTTGTACCGTCACCACACATCAAAGTGTTGTAACCATACTCTTTCAAAGAATTCAAAATGAATTCCTTCTGAGATGGAGATACTCTAGCATAAATCCAGGTACGTTTAATCAAGTCAGCGATTTGTTTATGTTCGCTTAAGTAGTTCAAAGCATAACCAGTGACACATACATCGTGGTCTTCAAAGATGGAGAAATCCAAGTCATCAGAACTTTTAACAGAGACAATTTTGGTTTCATCGATGTTTCTCCAAACCAAATCGTGTCCAGCTTTCAAGTCATGGTGGTCTTCAGGAGCATCTAAAATCAAAGTATCTTTGGTGGTAATTCTGACTTCTTTGGCAACATGACACGCAGTCAATGGATTATCACCTGTAATCATAACACAACGATGAGATGATTCGTTCAACATCTTGATAGTTTCAATGGCATCGTCTTTCAATGGACAGTGGAAAACAATAAAACCTGCAAAGGACAATTTTGATTCAACGTCTTCTCTGGCAACTTTGGTGATATTGACACCAGTATCTAAAAATTTATAACCCAAGGCCAAAACTCTGGAACCACTTCTTGTGAAGGATTTATAAATTTCTTCATAGTTTGGAGGTAAATCGACAATCATACCACGTAAAGTTTCTGGAGCACCTTTGACACTGATTAAGTTTTTGTTAGGTAAAGTGTTAATGGAGGTAATAGAAGAAGATCTTTTCAAAGCAGAAGAAAACTGGAAACGTCTCAAAATCTTAATTTTTTCAGTTTTACCATTGCTTCTGACTCTTTCGACGGTATCTTTATCACCAACAGTCCATTTGGCAGATTTCAAAGTAGCTTGTTCCATAGAATCACCTACAACTTCACCATCATCTAACTTAACTAAAGCATGTGCAGAACCTAACACCCAAGAGGTGGTTTCTGGAGCTTCATCACAAGAATACAAATGGTGAATATCGTCAGGATTGAAACCAGCCAAACCTTCAAAGACCAAATCTTCAGCAGTTAAAGTACCTGTTTTATCGAAACAACAAACGTCGATTCTACCAGCTAAAGGAATTCTGAAAGGTTCAGTACAATAGACATAGAACTTTTGTAAGGCAGATAACGACGAGTTGACAGCCATAGTTAATTCCATAGGCAATTCAGGAGGAACAACAGAAGTAATAACAATAATACAATCCAAGATTAACTTGCTTTGAATTCTACCCATTCTGGTACCTTCAACCCAAACATACCAAGAAGCAGCAATAGCGAAAATTAATAAGAATAAAATAAAGAAGAACGCTTCTTTGTTACCCACATCGACTCTTTCACTAGAATAGATCATAGTACGAACCAAGGACCCTTGAGAGGTCTCGAAACCGGTTTTGATAACGTAGGCCAAAGAACCATTGTCAGGAGCCAAACGAATGGAAGGATTCTCAGGTTTAGTGACTTGTAAAGCCATAGTACCACCATGCAATAAGGAATTCTTATCGAAGGACTCAGGTTGAATGTTTTCATGAGAAGGTCTTAATTTAATGGATTCTTTCAATAAAGGAGTAGATTCACCGGACAACATAGCTTCATTAACAATGGCGGAACCGTCTAACAACAACAAATCACAAGGCAATGCACTATCTTCACTTGTTCTAGTCAAAGATACAATATCTCCTGGTAATAACTCATTTGTTTGAACTTGTTTCCATTGGTTATCTCTGTAGACATAGATAGAGTAAGGTTTGACACCCATGCTTTGAAATTCAGACATGGTAGCTCTTCTTTGAAAAACAGTAGTCATTTCAAACGAAACCAACATGAATAACGAAAACAAAGAATAGTACCATTGTTCATCCATCAACCATAAGGCAACACAGAAGATCTGGAACACAAAGAATGGTGCAACAGCGTGTTCTTTAAACAATTCTAAGAAGGTTGGCAAAGGAATATCGAATTTGTTTTCACCATAGTTTCTTCTTAACTTTTCTAAGTCTCCGTTTAAACCTTTGGCTTCTTGGAAATATTTCAATTGAGGCAAATCATCATATAAGAATTGAGGAGGACTGAACTTGTTGATTTCTTTATGGAACAAATGACGTCTCTTTTGATATAAGAAACTAACTTGTTGTTCACCGTCATGGAAGACTTCTCTATTGATCTTGGAAATTTCTCCCACCCCAGAGTTTGGAGCAGGCGTGATTTTAATGTATTGAGCTTCGCTAATAGTTTTGACGGGAGTATAGTTGAATTTGGAGTTGATATCAATATTCCAAAAAGGCATCAACCAAAACAACATGTTGACAGAAATAATGGCCAACAAGTAGACAAAAGTCCATTCTCTACCTTTGATATAAACATCATATTGGGTAAGATAAATTTGGAAGAAAACTGGATAAATTATAGCGAAAGGCCAAATGTAAGGTCTAAAGATCAAAGACTTTGGGACCAACAATTCAGCGCCAGCAATTGCTGGATTATTAACAAAGTCACTCATTCTATGGACTTGGTGCACTATTTAGAAGCCTTATTAGCACTAATAGCGGTTGAAGTCTAATTTCGATGACTTTTAGTTATAGCAGTGCTGGAGTTATCTAGCGATTGATGTTGAAAATTTTCGCATAGAAGCATAAAGAACAACGGCGGTGGCACGGCACTGGACCGAGAGTTGGCGGTAGGGTGGTGGTGAGGGTGCAGCCTTTTTGCGGAGGCTAGCGCGAATTTTAGTGCGGTCGTTAGTGCGTCTGTTTGGCGCGCCAAGTGCGATAAAAATGGTAGAAATATTCCATAGTAGTGGTCAGTAGGTCGGTGGCCGCCAAATTTGGTACTGATGCTCGCTGTCCTAGTGCCACGTCCCACTAATACGCACCATTTCGCATTTTGCACCACTTCCTACTCCGCGCATAGATAAGAGTGATCTCTTGCAATCACTGTGGCATTGATGTACAGATTACTAATAATATAAGTACTTCACAGATTGTCGATACACAAAAATCAGGTAAGATCATACTTTCAAAACTATAATGTCATTCCAGGAAATCCCTATTATTGATTTGCGTCAAGCTGTCACCGACAAACCTCAATTTCTTAAAGACTTGAGATACGCTTTGATTGAAGTTGGATTCCTTCTTTTGGTTAACTACGAAGACGTTGGACCCAACAATTCAGATTTCGAAAAGATTAAAGCCGAAGCCTTGAAATTCTTTCAGTTGCCACAAGAAGTCAAGGACAAATGTTCCATGATTAACTCACCACATTTTCTAGGTTACAATAAGTTAGCTAATGAGATTACCAGTTTGAAGACTGATTGGAGAGAACAAATTGATTTAGCCAACGAGTTACCAGCACCAGGAAAAGATGAACCAGTGTATCGAAATATCGAAGGACCTAATATATGGCCTGAAGAACAAGAAATACCCGATTTCAAGCCTGTGGTCTTACATTATATTGAGAAAATGAATGAATTGGCTACTATCTTCAGAAAATTGGTATGTGAAGCTTTAGGGTTAAGTAGTGATGCTATGGATGGATTTTTCAAACGTAACCAGCAAACAAAGATGAAAATCATCGCATACCCTGATTCCAGTCAATTAAACGACAAGAATTCAAAATCAAATGTTCTAGACGATGATTTTTCATCAGGTCAAGGATGTGGGCCCCATAGAGATTCTGATTTAATCACATATATTTTCCAAGCTACCGACCATAGTGACTCATTACAAGTTCAAAATTTCCAAGGTAAATGGATAACAGTACCCAATGTACCAAACTCCTTAGTAGTTAACGCTGGCCAAACCCTTGAAGCTATTACGGACGGTGTGTGTAAGGCTACAATCCATCGTGTAATGATACCTCAATCAGGTACAGGCACCAGGATTTCGATTCCATTCTTTCAAACCATCGATTTAGACGCACGCAAAGCGGTAATTGATAACCTCCCATCCGATGTGTTATCCCAAAAGGCCACCAGAGACAAAAACATCGAAAACTGGGCAGTCGACACCGGGTTCCAGTTTACGCCGCAGATTGATAAATTTCCAGTGGGCCATTATGTATTTCGCAACCGTATAAAGTCGCACCAGGATGTCGCGGCCAGGTGGTACCCGGACATCTTGCTGGATGTTTTAAACTCTTATCAGAATGCGATGCGATAGTATATAGTAAAATATATGACAAAGGTTAGAGAAGACCACTTGAAGCGAGGAGCTGAAGTTTCGGCGTGGGAATCGTTGGTGGCGGGTTCGATTTCAGGAGGAATTTCACGGTACGTTCTTTTCTCACCCCTGAGGTTTGGATGATTCAAATCTCCGGGACTATACCACCGACTGATGAGATATATACTAACTAATAAGGGCCATAACAGCTCCTTTGGATACCATAAAGATTAGATTACAACTCCAAACGTCTGATATTAAGGGACATCGAGGGTTTTCCAAAACTTTGACATCAATCTTAAGAAACGAAGGGGTTTATGGGCTATGGAAAGGTAACGTCCCGGCTGAAATAATGTATATACTATATGGAGGTGTTCAATTCACTTCCTATGCTGTTTTGAATAACCTTTTGACTCAATTGGAGAATTCGTATCATCTTAAGCTTAATAATTCCTTTCATTCGCTAATAGTGGGAGCTGGAGCTGGGATTTCTAGTACTGTCTTCACATATCCATTTGATTTGTTAAGAACTCGTTTAGCTGCAAATACAAACAAAGAGTTTTTGTCCATGATATCCACTATACTGACCATCAATAAAAATGAAGGCTTCAAAGGCTTTTACATAGGAATGAAACCTGCTTTACTTTCGGTGACTTCAACCACTGGTTTGATGTTTTGGACTTATGATATAGCGAGAAACTATTCCAAAAGGTTCAAACAGGTTCCGTTCATAGAGGGAATATGTGGGTTTATTGCTGGTGCCACTGCCAAAGGTATCACTTTTCCCTTGGATACTTTAAGAAAGAGAGTTCAAATGAAAAAACACAATTCAAAGAGGCTATTGCCTATGATGTCTACTATAATCAGAAATGAAGGGGTTTTTGGTCTTTATAAAGGATTTGGAGTCAGTGTATTAAAAACAGCTCCAACAAGTGCATTGTCATTATATATATACGAATATTCAATCAGTTTCATCCGAAACTTGTGATTCTTGTGTACACTAGGTATTAAATAAATAATCATCATCTTCGTCGTCATCTTTATCCTGTTCACTATCACTTACGTTCATCTCGTAGCTGTCATTTACATTTACAAAGTCAATATCTTCATCATCTTCGTTTTCGGGTTCTTCTTGAATGCCATAATATCTTGTTAACAGATTAGGCAGTATATATTCTTTATCGTCTTCTGAATCAGTTTCTAATGCTGAGTTATTGTAATCCGAAGTACTAGTGTTGGTCTGTGGGTCTGATTTCAAACTCGTTATGTCTTTATGGGCATACAATGATTGGGAATTGGCCAATAGATTATTCATTCTGGATTGCTTTCTTTTGAGTTCCTTAGTGCTTGCTGAAAGTTGATTTTTGATATAATGAGGTAGATTTTCTCCTACTAGAGACACTCTTCTGGCTTTCTTTTCAGCTGCGTTTGGTTTGGGTGATTTTGGTTGTGTTTTAGGGATTATCAGTATGAGGTTGAATTTCTTCAGAATATTTTTCATTGGTGAAGTATCAGAATAGCTGCTTATATCTGCTTTTGTCAACACGTTGACATTTGAGGTAGAAATTGAGGCTGGCTTACTCAAACTAGGGGTCCTCTTATGAGTAAAATTGTCTAAAGAGGGCCTTGAATGCATCAATTCTAGGGACATTCTTCGTTGGGTTTTGGATAATTTTGGCATTTCAACTTTTGGGATATCTCTGGAGGGATCTGGAATGATTGGAGGCGAGTTTGAATGCCTCTTAGGGATATTTTGAATACTGGTTTGTACATGTTGGACGGGTTTCTCAGGCACTGGAGCCGATTCTTTAGGCACATAATGTTTAAACAGATCCAATTCGAAGGATAGGATGATATTATCGACCTCATTCATCAACTTGGTCTTGTTGCTTTCCCAATTGAAGTTGTTTCTCGAGTAAGACGACCTCTGTTGCACCAATTCTTTCATATGATGTATAATGGTTTCCTTATCGCTTGACATATATTTACATAGGAATTCTATTTGGAAGTTGTACAAGTACTCATTGCTCAAGTTAAGGTTACCAAACTCTATAAGATAAGACTCTAGTTTGTCCCATTTCTCGTCGTCCCAGTCCTGATTGTTCGTATTGATCATGGGCTTTTGTGTTGCACTACTAATCATTATGAGATAAAAGAGTGCGATGTCTATTTACAAATATATACAATTATTGACACAGCGAATATCAGCCTATTCTGGAATAGTTACAGCATAAGGAAAGTTATAGAACGTAGAATGTGATATAAGTTACTTAGAAGATGCCTAACCATTTTTTCCTGGAATTGGGCCCAGAACTCGAGCCAGAATTACCAGAACTGTCCATAGACCTTAACATCGCCTCTTCCTGCTCTTGTTGGATTCTTTGGGCCTCTAATACATGTCTTTCTGCTGGCTTGTTCAATGCCAAGTCACTTTCTTTTGTCTTTCTAAGATCATCAGGAATATAGTCCGAATCTTTGACATGTTGAAGTTGATACTGAATACCCTTAGGATGATATAAATCCATATACTCTTCATCGGACAATTTGAAAAACCGCTCTTTCACTCCTAATCTGAATCTGTATAAATCTGAAGTGACATTTTCATATCCATCATTCCATCTATAGAAAAACATAGCATAAACTACTATAGAACCTGTAATCATAGTACCAAACCATTTGGTACCGAAATTTAATCTTCGATTGGAATCTATTCTTCTCAATACTTTATATTGTCCTGGGTACACTTCACTCACAGGTCTAGGCGTGTAACTCAATCTTTTCATAGTTTCATTAACCTTTTTGTACTGTGTTGGCTCTTTGGGTATAGTGGAAAACCCTGATTGTGCTTTGGGCAAATCGTATTCTGAGGGATACCCTTGTGGCGGTCTTGCGTCTGCAGGATCATATGGGTTATATGGAGCCTTAGGCGGCGTCCATCCTTTTGGATTAGGTCTTCTTTCAGGATCAAACTTGTCTGCCATCTCTTGTGTAATTTAGTGCGAAGAAGATTCAGTGCGAAAAGTAGTAGGAAGTTATTGATACTAACTAGAATTGCTAAGTTTAGAAGTTCTAAGCACTGGAAATTTGACCTGAAAGCTGCCTAGGAATTGACACTAGACGTTTAAACCAGAAATTGATACCATAACTAGAAAATGGCCGCTGTTTTGGATGCAGTGCTTTCCTTTTTCTCGTTGGAGACTTTAGATACACGTCTTTATCCACCAACTGATCCAATTAAGAGACAGAACATTATCAAGAAGGCAGGAGGTAAATCTAGATGGCTGACGTTTGAGTTTAAAATATATTTGGCGGTATTTGCTGTTTTTGTGCCATTGTTGTATAAAACTGCCATGGATGCTTCAAATGAAACTAACCCCAATTATTATAGGTATGAAAGATTATTAAGTCAAGGTTGGATGTTTGGTAGAAAAGTTGATAATTCAGACCTGCAGTATAGATTTTTCAGGGACAATTTCCCTTTATTGGTGGGATTGATCATTTTACATGTCAGTTTAAGAAGAATTGTCACTCCAATTCTAAGATTATCTAAGAGAACTCATTTTGATTTTGGATTTGGACTCCTTTTTCTTTGTGGTGCTCATGGTACCAATAGCTTGAAAATATTGATTCATATTTCCATTAATTATATCATTGGAAGATTCGTCAAACACCATAAATTGGCTATATTTTTGACATGGTTTTACGGAATCCTGTCATTATTTCTCAATGATAACTATAGAAACTTTCAATTTGGAGTTAACTTCATCGATTATGGATTCAAAGGTATTATTGAGAGATGGGATGTGTTTTTCAACTTCACTCTTTTAAGAATGTTGTCCTATAATTTGGATTTTATTGAAAGGAGACAAAAGTTGGAAGAATCTAAAAAGGAAGATACTGAAATGAAATTATCCAATCTTAATGTTAGTCAAAGATTATCGGCTCCGTTACCAATTGAAGACTATAACATTGTAAATTATTTAGCATTTTTAACATATACTCCATTGTTCATTGCTGGTCCAATTTTGACATTCAATGATTTTATTTACCAATCCAATTATGAACCTGTTGAATCCGTAAAAGATTACAAACGTACATTCATTTATGGCTTGAGATTTTGTTTTTGTGTGCTAGTTATGGAATTCTTATTACATTTCATTTATGTAGTAGCAGTTTCTAAAGCTAAAGCTTGGGATGGTGATACCCCATTTCAAATTTCAATGATTGGGTTGTTTAATTTGAACATCATTTGGTTAAAATTGTTGATTCCATGGAGACTATTTAGATTATGGTCTTTGATCGATGGAATTGACCCACCAGAAAATATGATCAGATGTATGGACAACAACTATTCTACTTTGGCGTTCTGGAGAGCATGGCACAGATCTTTTTTCAGATGGGTTGTTAGATATATTTACGTTCCATTAGGAGGAGGAGGTAATTCAAGAATCGTCAACAGTTTATGTGTATTTAGTTTTGTTGCTATTTGGCACGACATTGAATTAAAATTGTTATTATGGGGTTGGTTAATAGTATTATTTTTATTACCCGAAATTTGTGCTACCTTGTACTTCAAAAAATATGAACATGAATGGTGGTTTACCTATTTATGTAGTTTAGGTGCAATTATCAATATTTGGATGATGATGATAGCCAATTTGTTTGGATTCTGTTTAGGAAAAGATGGAACAGTTGCATTGGTTAAGCAGATCTTTGAAACCTGGAGCGGGATTAGTTTCTTCATAGTATCACTGATGGTTCTTTTTGCAGCCACACAAGTTATGTTCGAGATGAGGGAAAGTGAGAAGAGAAGAGGTGTGGACGTGAGGTGTTAGGAGTCTGAATAGTTGTAGGTGTTGTTAAATATACATGTGTTTGAGACTGAAGTAATGTAAGTTCGGCCTAATTCTAGTAGATACACCACTATTTTATGTAGCATCTATAAGTTCTACAGTCCAATTGTTCCCACTCCAAGCGTATCTGGCAGTCTCTATTTGGCTCATTATCTCGTTCCATCTCCAGAACCGCAAGTGCGAAATGGCACCACCAACTCCAGTGTACGATAGATTTGATATCACAAGCAGGTACGGGGTCGTGAACGACAAACAGTGTCACAAAAAGTCCCTAACACAGAACGAATGCACTTTCAGAATCCGCTACCCGAATAAAGTGCCCGAGGTGATTTGTTTGCCATTTACTAGAGAGTTTCAAAGATGTCTATTCAAAGTTAAAGGACAAGACAAATGGGTAAATATAGAGATAACCGACGAGAATACCAACAAGAAGTTGTTTGATAATCAGAATGCAGTCCAAGAATTTCTACAGGCCGATAAGGATTTGAAGAAGTTGATGGAGAATGAGGCTGGAATGTAGAAGTTGATATGGTTTAAGGAAACGATAGGATGAGTCTGTTCAAGTAGTGATTTAGTATTGCAACAACACCGAACTAATACTGTACCGATGGTATGGTAATTGGTATTAGGAATAATGAGAGGTTAGATTAGAGTAATATATTAATGATATGAATGCACTCTACACAAAATAGCATGGAAGCAGTAGAACTAGGAGCGCCATGTCTAGCGCCAGGCGTAGTGCCATGTCTAGTGCCAGGCGTAGTGCCATGTCTAGTGCCAGGCGTAGTGCCAGACGCACAAGCACACCAGTCCCAACTTAGCCAACTCTAATAAGTACTTCCCTCAGCTGGCTGCGGCAACTTCTTGTTATTTGGTGAAGCCATGCTCTTTCTCAACTCCAACAACACCGTTTCCATCGAATATGTTCTCTTCCAATTCTTCAAAGTCTCAAACTGGGAAATAACTACATTACCGGCCTCATCAACACATGGCAAATTGATCTTGGACACAAACATCACCTTGGGAGGCTGGTCCGGATAATTTTCGTCGCAAACAATAGTCAATGAATATATTCTATTTTCATGAGTGGAATGTGGTGGGCCCAAAATAGTCCCATTCCAATGGGTCATAGTAATATCATCTTGGTTACTCAATCCATACGAAATTGATTCAGCGCTCAACCCCTTTTCTCCCTTTTCCAACTCTTCTAAGAGTTTGAAGTTTCTTGGTCTGCAGGTTAGTATCAATGCCATACACATCAACATTTAGGAACTTTTCTCCTATCTTTCAGTATACTTACATCTTCGACATGTTGCTAGAAATGCTAGAAATGCGGATGATAAGAATGATAATGTGAAAATTGAGAATCTGAAATATAGAGAATTGTGAGAACACATAACAAACAAAGAATTGAACGATTTGTTTCAATAGTCCATCAAGCAGCATAGAGTTGATCCCATGGATAAGATGTCTGATACGACAGCGTCGTCGCCGTTTTTGGAGACGCGAGACGATACCGAAGTCAATTTGCGCCAGGTAATCGCCAACTTACAGTACCAGGTGAATAGCTTAAAACACGAGAAAAAGATGGTTGAAAGCAATAAAGATAGTATCATAGGCAAATACGAGTTAGCGTTGAGCGATAAGAACGAAAGGATCAAGAAGTTGGAGCTGGATTTTGATTATTTATATAAGGAACGAAACGATGTCAAATCCAAGGTTTCGAATTTTGAAACCACTAATAATTCGAAATTATCGTCTTTGGAATCAACCAATCGAAAGCTACAATCTGAATTAGATGAAACCTTGAAGAATTTGGATGAAGCTGATGAAAGATTGATTTTGAATAGCCAAAAGACTCAGAAATATAGGTCTGAGCTTGAGCTAGAACGAGATATCAATAGGCAATTAGAACAACGTATCGATGCATTGGAACAAGACAATGATCAATTGCTTAAAAATAATGACGATTTGATCAAGAAGTTAGACGAATTTTCCAAGAATTCCTTGAGTAATGACATGCTGAAATTCAATCAAAGCTTACATATGAAAAATCTTAGTCTACAAAAGACTAATAATCAACTCCAATTGAAAATAGATAAATTATTACAGAACAAAACTTCCAATGAACTATTAAAGCAAAAGAATCTAAGCTTGATCAATAAGCTAAACGATTATGAACTTTTACAAGAGAATTATTCAAAACTAGAAATAAAAAATATTAGTTTAGAGAATAAGTTTACTGAACTTCTAAAACTAATCAATGTTTCAACCAATGAAAACATAACTGAATCGAGCTTGTTGAACTTTCTTACTAATTATAAGCACCTATCCAACGTCAATTTGGTCTTGGAAGATAAACTCAACAACGCAAAGTCAGAGATAAACCAGTTAAAAACAAATGTAATCGAGTTGGAGTTTCAAATAAATAACGAACTACAACCCACTGTAACAAACCTCAATGATGAGATCAACTTGAAACAAGAAACCATCAACAAACTCAACCAACAAACGAATTTGAATATTCAAGAAATACAATTTTTGAGAAATTCTTTGAAGAAATTAGAAAGCTTGAATATGGAGAGCCAGAAAGAAGCTGTGACAAAATCCACAGATGAGTACTTGACAACATTGGAAAAACTTGTAGATGATTATAAAAAGGAAAACATAGAATTAAAGGGAAAGATAACAAACGAAAGCTTTCAAATTGGTAATAAGAGACCAAAGATTGACGAAGAATATAGAAGAAGATCTCAGATTGAAAATTCCAATATACAAAACGAAAATAATGCCCTTTTATCCCAAATTATGGATCTTAAAAGCGAAGTGGAAATTTTGGAGTCGAAATTGGACAATGCCAGTAAAATCAAACAGAAGGAAAAACAATTGCGCATATTACTGTTGAAATCTAACCCTTTCACCAATGATCAAGTCATAAAACAGTCGACTCTTGACGCATTAAGAAAAGAGAATCTCGATCTTATCAATCGCTTCATAAACAACAAACCTGTAGATAGCATTCCCAAATCTGTTTTTGAAAGGCAAGAAATGGATAACTCACAATTACAACTGAAGATCGAAGATCTAATCAAAAGGAACTTGAGATTAAGAGAAACCTTTACCAAGAAAGCAAGAGACATCTTATCTACAATCTCCAAATTCTTTGGGTTTTCTATTGAATTTATAGACGACTCGATCAATCCCAATGAAATCAGCTCAAAAATCAAGTTGACTAGTAAGTATACCGAGAACCAGGATCTCCAAAACTCATACATCATATTGAATTTATCCTCGAAATCGCTAAAAGCTTACGGGAACTATGAATTCAAAAAGGTATGCGAAGAATTGGTTCACGAATGGGCCAACGACAAAGATCAAGTGTCTTGTGTGTTGAGTGCTTTGAACTTGAAGCTTTACCAAAGATATGCATTAAAAATATAAAGCTCTATAAAATTTAAAATGTACATTATATAAGAGTTTCTTGCTTTAATTTTTCGGAAACTTCAGTAAGAACTTCAAAAGGTTCTTTATCCAAGTTTTCCACCGACTTCGAGGTCTTATTCCAGATATCGCCTCTAGTAATGAAGTCTTCATTGGACCTGAACTCTTTTTCAAATTTTTCTAGGTCCTGTTCTTCGCCATGTTGTGTATAAAAGTTATTCAACCAGCCCCAAATATCACCGTTATTGCTGTCATTTTTGAGGGCTCTTTCAAACCAGGACTTTGCTTTTGCTATTTTCCCGTCTATCCAAAAGAAAATCCCAATGTTCAAAAGGATCAATGGAGAATTCTCGGTGGCCTTCAAAGCATCCAAGAATGCGTTTTTTCGTTGGGACATCTTTGGGATTAGAGTTAGATGCTCGATCCAAACCTGGGGAGATTTGGGAAACAGCTTTAATGCTTTGCTACAGAATTGTCTGGCTACAACCATGTCTTTGTTTCTTCGTTCAAGACGGATCTTTTCAACCCACAATACTGCGCTTTCAGGATTCTTCATCAATGCTCTGTCTAAGACAGACCTGGCTCGTATGACTATGCCTAGCTTCTCATCGGCTCTCGATAGAGATATCCACAAGTTGACGGAGGAAGGTAACAGATTTGTGCCCACCGAAAATGCTTCTCTTGCGTCTTCTGGTCTTTGCAAGTCAAGGAGAACTTGCCCCTTTTGAAGATGGAACTTTTCTTCAGATGGAAATTTCTGTATTGCTTCATTTATCAAGCTTAATATAGTCTGCTCATAATTGTTAATGGGATGTGCCTTATTCAAGAATCTCTGGAGGTGAATATGTTTGTACCACACCCTTGGCGAGATTGATGGGAGGGTGTCTATCATACGTTGGGAAACTGTCTTTGCTTCAGCTAGATTTTTATTCTTGACCTCAAACTTGATTTTGGCATGCCATACATCTTCTTCGTTTGGTAGAAGCTGGATGGCGTTGTCTAGAATGGCCCTTGCACCTTCTATATCCTTTTCTATCTTCCATTTATCCTTAGCAAAGACTAGATGGAAAATCGATTCCTCAGGGTTCCGGTCAATTGCTTGTTTGTAGAATTTGTATATATCATGGATATTGAAGTTATCGGAGTTTTTGAATGCAGCAAACATCTTCATCCAGCACGAAATGTTAGTTGGATACTTGTTAACAGCGAATTCGTAAATGTAGTTTGCGGTTTCGAAACAATTCTTTTTGGCATAATGGCTTGCTTCACTGAAGTAGACGTCCAAGTCATCATCTGTAGGTATCTCCATATCGATAGCATTAACAACTATGGCTTTACAGGTCAATGGGAACTGTTCTTTCTCAGCTTTGGCTGCTTCATCTAGCCATTCTCGTTTAGTAAGAAACGTGGAAGCAGATGTGTTATCTCTCAATTGCTGTATAGCTTTTGCAAGCATCTTGATTAGCTTTTGCTCCGAAATATCCTTGTTCTCTCTTTCTTCCAATTTGGCTGCAGTTATCCATATTTGGGCGTTGTCTTTCATTACCTTCCTGGCTTTGTTAATAATCGACTTTGCTTCTGAGTATGTCAGCAAGTTTATCAAGGAAAGCCAGAAAGGCCATTCCTTAGGACATAACTCAACAACTTTGGAGAGCATTTTCTTAACATCTTCCTTTTCATCTTGAAGTTCAATGATCTTTTCCCACAACTTTACGCTATCTGGGATGAATTCAATACCCTTCATCAAAATACGTCGTTGGGAAACTATATCACTAGGGTTTTCACATTCACAAGCTTTCAACCATAGGTTTTCGGAACTACTGTTATATCTGAGAGCCTCAGTTACAATGATTTTAGACATTTTCAGCCCATCAGTGGAATTCTGGTGTATCTTTATGCTTTCTAACCAGATATTTTCATTATGCGGCACTCTTTTGCAGCCTTCTGATATGAGTTTCTTTGCCATGTTGAAGTTTTTGGCCTGCACTTCTAGTCTTGCCGACGCTATCCAGGAATTAGCTTTCAAAGGCTCCGATTTCCGCAAAGATGATAAAATAGACCGATTTCTCTCGATGTCTACCATCTGATTGTCAAGCTCGATGTCCTCGCTGTTTATCAAGTCGTTTTCGAGCGTAGTATGCTGTGAAGCACCGCCAATACCTGATTGGGACGCCGTAATGTTATCGGGGGTGGCATAGAATCGTTGTCTCAGTTGCTCCAACAACCTCATTCGCTTATTTCTCTTGGTCAAGTCCACAGCGTCTGGCAAATCCAACCACTGGTCTTCACTAACGTTAGTCAATGCTCGTTTCAAGTCTGTGAACTGGCGTTTAATAATAGTCTCGTTGGTGTTTTGGTCAATTGGCGCCACTTCTTTCTTCGACTTGTTTCTGGTCAGCAAACGTTGTTCTATTTCTTCATATATTCTCTCTGCCTCCTTGTCGTCTTTCTCTACACGTTTCTTGACCAACATTCCCTTATCGTCTCCCACGTCATCATCACTGTTGTCCAGGTCCTCGAAAGGTCTTAGGTTTCGTAACGCTCCCGTGTCAGCACCCGTCACAAAACCAGTGGCACCTCTGCCCACCCCTGCAACGTACCCTGGCGGCGGCTCTTGGTCCAAAAACGCTTTCCTCTCCATCGTTATCACCAGTGTTAGTTTATACTGCAAAAATGAGATGCGAGTTGCGACACGAAGTCTCATAAAAATTTTTCAATCATCTCATCAGTTTGTACTATCAGAAAAGAAAGACAGAAGCAAAAACATGTCGAAAAGAGCTGCCAGTGAAGATTTGAACAACCTGAGCCATACTGTCAGCAAGACCGACAAGGACGCCGTTCCTGGAGCCGCTGGCGAAGAAGAAAAGGACATTGACATGGGGGAATTCGAGGACCCATATGGAGATGAGTTTGAAAGTGATGGAGAAATCATTGAAATCGACACCGATGGCGAAGGCGACGAAGAAGAGATGGACGAAGAGGCCATGCAGAAGAAGATCGAAGAGCTCGAAAGACAAGAACAGGAGCAAGAACAGGCCAACGATACCATCTATTTACCTCACAAATCGAAGCCTTTGGGGCCTGATGAGGTGTTGGAAGCAGACCCAAGTGTCTATGAAATGTTACATAATATCAACATGCCATGGCCGTGTTTGACGCTTGACATCTTACCCGACAATCTTGGTACCGAAAGAAGAACATATCCTGCCTCTGTCTATGTCACAACTGCCACACAGGCTGAAAAACCAAAGGATAACGAATTGATCACCATGAAGTTATCCTCCTTAGCGAAGACTTTAGTCAAAGACGAAGACGACGAAGACGCGGAAGATGACGATGACGAAGAAGACGGCGGCGACCCTATTATGGATAGTGAATCCATCCCGTTGAAAGCCACCACCAATAGAATAAGAGTATCACCTCATGCCCAAGAAACCGGTGAATATCTAACTGCATTGATGAGTGAAAGTGGTGAAGTGCTTATCTACGATTTGAAGTCGCAATATACCGCATTCGATACTCCGGGTTACATGATTCCTAAAAACTCCAAAAGACCCATCCACACTATTAGAAACCATGGTAATGTCGAGGGTTACGGTTTAGACTGGTCCCCTTTGATCAATACTGGAAGTTTGTTAACGGGTGACTGTACTGGTAGAATCCATTTAACTACCAGAACCAGCACTAATTGGGTTACTGACAAAACACCCTTTTTCGCATCCCAGGACTCTATTGAAGACATTCAGTGGTCTACGGGAGAAAACACCGTGTTTGCTACTGCTGGTTGTGATGGTTATGTTCGTATCTGGGATACCAGATCTAAAAAGCATAAGCCAGCTCTTTCAGTGGTTGCTTCCACCACCGATGTCAATGTTATTTCGTGGTGTGATAAATTGAGTTATTTGTTGGCATCAGGACACGATGATGGTTCCTGGGGTGTTTGGGATTTAAGAAACTTCAATGGCCAAACTCAGCCTTCTCCAGTTGCTCAATACGATTTCCATAAATCACCAGTCACTTCGATTTCTTTCAACCCATTGGATGAATCGATTATCGCTGTATCGTCGCAAGATAATACTGTTACATTATGGGATTTAGCTGTCGAAGCAGACGACGAAGAAATTGCTAACCAAAGAAGAGAAGCACAAGAATTATACGATATTCCTCCACAATTGTTATTTGTTCATTGGCAAAGAGATGTGAAAGATGTCAGATGGCACAAGCAAATACCTGGTTGTTTAGTGTCCACTGGAGGTGACGGGTTAAACATCTGGAAGACCATTTCTGTTTAGTTTCTGTACATTAGATGATAAAAATGCATTGGAGTTTTCTCTCACTTTGTTCCTTGATATCTTTGTGGCGAAGACTGTCCACCGGTGTAGATATGGGTGAACCACTTCCCACGTTTCCTCTTCAGATGCTGCTGGCGTATGTACTGTTCGCTTATGTACTGTTCGCTTATGCAAATGCATTCCTCGCATCTCTTTGGTTGCAAAATTTCTCACCGTTGAAAAGTTTTCACCGATAAGAATGGCTAAGAAAGACAAGAAGAGCAAAGAAGCCAAAAAGGCCCGTGCTGCCGAGAAGCAAAAGAAAAGTCAAGGCAAAGCAGAGCAGAAGTCAAAGAAGAAAGCCATCAAGTCAGGTGACCAGGAGGAAGATGAGGATATCGATCAGATTTTAGAGCAGTTTGCTAAGGAACAAGAATTATTTCAAGCCGTTAACATCGAGGTGGTCAAAAGACCCAGCAAAAGAATTGATTCTGCAATGGTGGCTAATCCTATCCAAGGGAAGAAAGAGTTACTTTTGTTCGGAGGAGAAAACACCAAAGACGGTGCTTCACATTTCTATAATGACTTGTATTCTTACACTATAGATAATGATATTTGGAGGAAAATCACCTCTAAAAACTCCCCATTACCTAGATCGTCACACGCTATGTGTGCCCATCCTTCTGGAATAGTGTTGTTATTCGGAGGTGAGTTTTCGTCGCCTAAACAATCTACCTTCTACCACTATGGGGATACTTGGATCCTTGATGCCGAGTCCAAAGAGTGGACAAAAATCGACCAAAAGAAAGGCCCTTCTGCAAGATCAGGCCATAGGTTAGCCTGTTGGAAAAACTATATAATTTTGCATGGAGGGTTCAGAGACTTGGGGGCCCATACCACCTATCTTAAGGACATGTGGTTGTTCGATATCACCACCTATAAGTGGACCGAAGTCGAGTTCCCTCCCAACCATACTATTCCCGACGCCAGGTCGGGCCATTCCTTGATCCCCTGCGCGGACGGGGCCATGATTTATGGTGGGTACTGTAAAGTCAAGGCCCGTAAAGGGTTGCAGAAAGGGAAGGTTTTGACTGATATCTGGACAGTTAAAATGAAAGCCGACCCCAAAGGGATCAGGTTCGAAAGAAGACGTAAACAGGGGTTCAATCCTTCTCCGAGAGTTGGTTGCTCATTGGCATTCCACAAGAACAGAGGAATTATGTTTGGAGGAGTCTATGATTATGACGAAACCGAAGAGCAGATCGAATCGGAATTCTACAACAACTTATATTCCTATCAATTAGAGTCTAACAGGTGGTATAACTTGTCTTTAAAGCCTCAAAAGAAGAAGAAACAAGTGCAAGTCAAGGAGAAGTCAAGAGATGAAGATTTGGAGGATATTTTGAATTCCATCTTGGCCAAAGCTAATTTAAACGATGATGACGAAGTAGAGGACGAGGTATCACAGATTGAAAAGTTGAGACAACAGGAAGAGGAAGAAGAAGACGAGGATACTGCTGTAGAATACCCTATGATGAATCAAATGCCACATGCTAGATTCAATGCTGCCACTTGTGTGGTCGATGATACTTACTATATTTTTGGAGGTATTTATGAAAGAGAAGACCAAGAGTTCTGTTTGGATTCGTTCTATGGTATCGATTTGAGTAACTTGGGTGGTGTGAAGGTCTTCTGGGAAGATCTTAGTGAGTTAGAGCAAGAGTACGTTGGTTCTGATGAAGAAGAAGACGATGATGATGATGAAGATGACGACGAGGAAGAAGAAGATGAAGAAGGAGATGAAGACGACGATGAAGAAGTCGAAGAGGAGGAGGAAGAAGAAGTCGAAGAAGTGGAAGAAGAATTCCCCGACGCCAGACCATGGTTACCACATCCTAAAGCTTTTGAAACTTTAAGGGCTTTCTATGTACGTACAGGGGCCGACTTCTTACAATGGGCAATCTCTAGTAATAGAGATGCCAGAGGTAAATACTTGAAAAAAGCAGCCTTCGACTTATGTGAAGACAGATTCTGGGAAAGAAGAGAACAAGTTAGTATTGCCGAAGATGAACTCGAAGAATTGGGAGGTGTTGGCGAAGTTATAGAGAAAGATACCACCAAGACCACCAGAAGAAGATAAATATAGTTATATAATAATATAAACACCGTATTATACAAAGTTATGCAAAATGGATACCCACTTGATGGAAGGCATACAATAATTTTAAGAAATCCGTTTGGTCTAATTTAGCAGCTCTTTTGTCCGAATAACCAGTTTCTGTCAACACTTGTTCGATTTTCTGCTTAACAACGTCAGTCATTGAAGTCTTAGAATCAATCATCATGGAGTCTTCAGGGTTGGTTGTGGCTAAGAATGTCTTGTAGTTCTTTTCTAAAATGTCCAAGACATTTGAAGACTTGAATCCGGCAGCTATGGTTTTGTTCTTTCTAACAAACACTATTCTTAATAAACCATCCCATTCATTAAAGTCGATATTTGGTCTTGGGTTCTTGACTTCAATTCTAACCACTGATGATTCAACTTGTGGAGGAGGACGGAAATTGTTCTTTCCTACCTTCATTATATGTGTAACATTAGCCCACATTTGTACGTTAGCTGATAATCTACAGTATAAAGAATCGCCTGGTCTTGCTAACAATCTTAAAGCGAATTCTCTCTGAAACATCAAAATGGAAACTCTTGGAGGTCTTGGTTGGTTCAATAACTTGAAAACCAAAGGCGAGGAAATCTGATAAGGGGTGTTGGAAATACACACATCAAAGTATGGCAACTCCGTCTTCATGAAGTCACCTAACAAGATTTCCAATTTTTTCTGTTGTGGAGTGCCATGGACTCTTTTGGTCAATTCTGCCGCCATTCTAGGATCCATTTCCACCGCTATAACATTTTTAGCCTGTTCTAATATACGGACCGTCAAATTACCAGTACCAGGACCAACCTCCAAAACAGTATCACTAGGTTTGATGTTGGCTTTATCTACAATACCCTGTGCAACCAAGGGATTTTTCAATATATGTTGCCCCAAATCGGTATTGAACTTGAAAACAGAGTTCATGTTTTTATCTGCTGCCACCTTGGTCCCCGTAGGATCTGCTGCGGTAGTGAACTTCTTCTTATTTGCCTTTGCCATATTTTACAATTCTAACTTCTGACTTTATCTCATCTCAAAATTTTCGCGGTTGTGTGTAGAACTGATTCAAAACAACACAAAGACAATACTCAAAAAAGACTACTACACGGACGTCTTCGAATAGCGATCAAAGGACTAGAATTACACACAAGACACAACTTCGTGGAAAGAAGGCGATAGTGAAGAAAAGAAGAAATTAGCAGGCCGGGTGGTTGAGATACTAACAGTTGTCCAAATACCAGGATATTACATGATATCTAGAATACATATCTAGAATACGTATCTAGTCTACATATCTAGTCTACATATCTAGCCGGGCAATTATACACTATGAGCTTGCTACTTTCAGACATTATTGACACGGCCCCGAGGTTTGCGGTATTCGACGAATTGGTCCAGATTCCCACCACTAATAGCCTCCAGGCACACGATTTCATCAAGATCAATAAGATCATAGACGACATCGGATTATATTTGAAAGAACTCCAGCTTATTTTTCAGCAGATCAAGGACTCGAAAATCGAGGAGCATAATGACATTGCCTGGTACTTTGAAGGTAAAGACCATGTTTATGAGTTGAATCGAAATATGGATAGTATAGATTCTATTATATCTCGTTTGTTGGTGGTGATTGATACACCCGAAAACTCAAAACATCTACAATTCAATCATTTATTAAACAAATTCGAAGAAACAAACGACTTACTATTCGACGTTAAGAAATACTTGATTATCATCAAACGGAAAGTGGATATATCTACAAATTACCAAGAATTAAGCGATATGACCATCAACTTATTGAACAAAGAAATAGAAGACTGTCTCAAGATATATTTCAAACTACAAGACATTAAGTCTTTAACTCCAAATAGAGCGTTACCCAAGTTTAATTTGCAAGAAATCATATCGAAGATGAAAATCCACAATATTTCAAACTCAAACTTTTCTATGAAGTCCATCACATTACCAACTTTTAACGACTTGGATGAATCCTTATATAACGAATATTTAAATCTAGAAAACAAGTTGCAACCATTGAAAGTATCACTAGACTTTTTACCTTTAAGGATCGAGGAATTCAATTCGATTTGTTCAAAGGGTATGCAAAAGTCATTATTCCCGGATATAATCAATAATGTAAATTCACAACATGCTGCATTATTAAAGAAATGGAATTATCTATTGAATGAACTCAAAGTGTTCAAAATAGAATCAATAGACACAAAATGGGACGAGATCTTTATCTATCTAATAGATGAAATCATAAAAATTATCATAGTATTAATTGAAGACTTCACTATTAACCCCAATAAAAGGATAACCAAGAAAATCGGTGATAACTATAAAATTTGCATCAATTCAATAACCATAATGAAAAGCGCCGTCAGGGAAAGAATCTTGACTGGAAGTAAAGTAATAAATCTATTTAATGATACCTTATTGCCTAATTGGAACAATTTGAATGAGATATTGACACAAAACAAACGTCACGAAGAAATATTCGAAACCCATCACGAATTCAGCGGTTTAAGGACATTCCAAACGTCTAATAAACCAAGAGTTGTATCCAAAGCTACTGCATCGCCAATAAAGAACCCTGATCATGAACCAGCCGGTTTGGGAATTGATTTAGGGCTAGAATTTGAAAACCCCAAAGTTCCCATAAGTATACAGAATACCAATAAAATCCACGATATTCAAAAGGATTTCAATATTCCAAAATCCAGAAATCTATTGCATGAATTCAAACTAAGTAAGAAAATCGACGAGGATGAAGAAACATTGGTTTCTAATAAGATAGTCGAATCACCCGTAAAAGACAAAGATATGGATGTGTTTACCCAAGAGTTTAAAAGACTTAATGTCAAAGAATTACTAAGGGCCAAGCCAGGGTTTAAAAGCAGAATACCTTTAATAAAGAAGAACTATATACAAGCAGGCTATAAGTATATACCGAAATACCCTTTGACTCAAAAGTCCAGTTCAAAAATTCCTAAAATCAATAAAACACATCCTAAATATAAGATCCCCAATACTTTCAGTTCACCACAATTCAATTCATCCAACTTAAATTCATTAAATACAGCTACGAACCCTACTGATGTCAATTCACAGTTCAATTCACCAAAGTACAACATGTCTAGAAGAAATAGTCGTTTGTATTCTCCAATATCTTTCCAAAGACCTAGGTCAGTTTCAAGACCAAAATCACCTACGCCTAGATCACAATATGGAGAAGACGATAGGTTAAAAGGAAGGACAAGTCGAGCCAATAGTCATGGAAGTAAATCATCGTATTTCCTATCACCTGTAAACTTGGGCAACACTCCAAATTTATCATATCCACAATCATCACCCTCCTATAATTCACCCTCCTACAAATCAACATCTCCAGACAGGCCACCGTCATCGATGGGATCAAGATACGACGATGAACATTTATTGCAACCATTAAAGAACGTCAAACCAGCGTGGAGGTGAGCCTTCTACTTTGAACTTGAAGGCTTATCGTCCTTCATCGTTTTGCTAGTAAACCCATCGAGGAAAAAGTCTTTTCCAAACAATTTATAGGAAATACTATTCTTTTCTACCTTGTATTTTTCAGCTTCCCCAAACTTTCGAACTTCTCCATTATCCAAAATCTCTCCTTGTTGGATTTTCTTTGTAGACTTACCTTCCAAACGTCTCCATAACTCTACTGACGTCACCACAACCACGGGTATGGCCAATAGTATAAGATATATCCCATTGTATCTTCTTTTGAGATCTGGTGGTGCTATTTTCCAGTTTGCTTTTCCAGTTTGTGACAACTCTTTGATGAAATCGGAGCGTGCTTCTTTCGTTGTAGGTGTTAAATACCCTTTGCGTTTTGGTTTCGGCTTGGGCTGGGGCGTGTTAGGCAGGTGTTCTCTGTGGAATGTTGTGTTTCTGAACTTACTTTCCATTGTGTATTGTATTAGTGCGAGATGATATTACTCGCACTAAATTCACCATGCTTCTGCCACGATCGTCGTGGGAGCACACACCACCGCACCGTTCGCGCACCGTTCGCGCACCGTCCTACCACCGTCCTCCCACCGTCCCCTACCGTTGGCCGCGATGTTCGCCCAGTGTTTACCATTTCTATAAATATTCGCATTCTTTATTTACCAGATCAACTAGCGTTAAACATATAGCATACAAACAAGATGGCGTCCGTTTCTGAAATCGAGTCAACAGTGAACAAGTATTTGTCAAATCACCCCAAACCAGCTGGAGACGTCAGCTATGGTACCGCGGGTTTCAGAATGAAGGCGGATAAATTGGACTATGTCAATTACACGGTTGGTATTTTAGCAGCATTAAGATCCAAATACTTAGCTGGAAAAACCATTGGTGTTATGATTACTGCATCTCATAATCCCCCACCTGATAACGGTGTCAAAGTTGTTGATCCTATGGGAAATATGTTGGAGAGTGCTTGGGAAGCCCATGCTACATTGTTAGCTAACTCTTCCCATGATGATTTAGTCAGTAATATCGAAAAATTAGTGTCTGAATTATCAATTGATGTTTCCGTTCAAGCTGATATCGTCATTGGTAGAGACTCTAGAGAAAGTAGTGTGAGATTGACCGAAGCTACCATTGAAGGTTTAAAGTCTATTCCTCATACTTCATTCACTGATCATGGTTTGTTAACCACCCCACAGTTGCATTACCTTGTTAGAACCAAGAATGACAAAGCATTTGGTGAAAATAACGAGGAAGGGTACTATGCCAAGATGTCGGCCGCCTTTAAGGCTATGTTTAACGACTGTGCCGATAAATCTCCAATTGACTTGACTATTGATGCTGCAAATGGGGTTGGGGGTCCAAAAGTGCTCGATTTGATCAATAAATACTTGAAGGACGAGATTTCATTGACTTTAATCAACAACGAGTATCAACAACCAGACCAATTGAATTTCGAATGCGGGGCTGATTTTGTCAAAACCAACCAGAAATTTCCTAAAGGAGTTGCTGACGATTGTGAGAATAATAAACTATTTGCATCCTTTGATGGTGATGCCGATAGATTAATTTGCTATTATCGTGATGACGTTTTCAAATTGTTAGATGGTGACAAATTAGCTACGGTTATTGCATTATACTTCGAAAATATATTCAAAAAGTTGTCCTTAGACTTGAAAATCGGGTTGATTCAAACTGCTTATGCTAATGGTTCTTCAACAAAGTACGTTGAAGACGTCTTGAAGATTCCTGTAGTCTGTGCGAAAACTGGGGTAAAGAATTTACATCATGAAGCTGAACATTTCGATATTGGGGTCTATTTTGAAGCCAACGGTCATGGAACTGTCATTTTTTCACCAGAAGCCGAATCTAAAATCTTCAGCTACGAACCTAAAGATGAAGAAGAAACCAAGGCCATCAAAAACTTGCAAAACTTCACGAAATTGATCAACCAAACTGTTGGTGACGCTATTAGTGATTTACTTGTCATTCTCATCATTTTGAAATACTTGAAGTTTTCACCTAAAGTATGGAACTCTTCTTACACCGACTTGCCTAACAGATTGATTAAAGTGATTGTTCCTGATAGAAACTTATACAAAACCACAAATGCTGAAAGAACTTTAGTGGCACCAGAAGGCTTACAAGACAAAATCGATAAACTTATCGCCCAATATCCTGACGGTAGATCGTTTGTTAGGGCTTCAGGTACCGAAGATGCGGTGAGAGTTTATGCGGAAGCTGATACCAATGAAAATGTCGAGAAGTTAGTCAATGAAGTTAAAGAATTGATTGTATAATATACAAATTCGTCATTTATAATGCAAACAGACTGTATTAGTCCAATATTTAATGCTTCTAGTCGTAATGCTGTAGTCTTATTTGATATCTGTGGTGACACTCTAGGAATGTCATCTAGTCCGCCATCTAGGAATGTCATCTAGGAATGTCATCTAGTCCGCCATCTAGTCCGCCATCTAGTCCTTGTTAGATTTCTTGAATTGACCAGGAGTTTCGAAATTACGTAAACCCCATACACCTTTTTCTAACCATCTAGCCCTGGCTTCAAGTTTTCGATACCAATCTTCCTTCCCATCGAACTCGGCCCCGATTTTACTCTCGTACACAACCGCGAGGCCTGTTTTGATCATTTCTGCGCTGATATCTTTCTTCCCGGTCCATTTCCACACACTAGCACTGCCAACGACTCTCTTATACTGATCTATCAGATGCGGTATCAAAGTGACATATCTACCATCAATATAGTTTCGAAGCCATAATAAGGCCTCTTCGCTTAAAGGTTGCGCAGGTTTTCCCCAATGCAGTCTTTCAGGGGCATCAATTCCTGCTAATCTTATCATCAACGTCTGGTCTTTCAACTCTGATCTAGTAGTAGGCACGGTTCTTAGCCAGCCCCACCCAGCAAATATACCTCCTGGCGTATGATAAAAACGAAAGTTATCACCATCGCCGACTCTAGTGACCTTCCCATACATACTGCGCTTGCCATCGAGGATTTCTGGTGTCAAATCAAGGTATGTGTTTACTCTTCGAAGATACCGTTTATAGAATTTATAGCCCAAAAACACCGACGTGGTAATTCCGGCCGATAAAAGTAACACTTTAGGATGAAGTACAGAAATCTCGTCTGATGGCGACGGTAATGGTGCCATTTTGTGCTCCTTTCACTCCCGTTGAATAATTCTACTTCTCACTGTTGATGTCACAGATGTTAGTAATTGTTAGCATTTGGAGTAGTGCGACTCTGATAGCGCTTAGAATCTTAGCGGTAGTAATTTGAGATCGTTTAACGGGGATTAAGGATGCAAACGCTTGAAGATGGAGAATATGAATTGGATGTTTCTGTTCTAGAAGGCATTGCTGAGTCTACCGAATCATTTGGGATTCGATACGGGCAAATATCAGAAACAATCAACTCCAAGCCCATGAAGCTATATCAAGATAAAAAAGATATAATCTTGGAGACATTCAGCAATGATACGGAGATTATATTCGAAGGGATTAATCAGGTGCATAATTCTAAGAATTTAAGCATGGGATCATACTATTTGAAGATGGTGGACGGGCAATTCAAGCTTATGAAGTTGAATAATACAGTTCGGTTCAATAAGTCTAGAAATGCTGATAAATGGAAGACTAAGATCAGAAAATGGAACAATGAAGAAAACGATATAATTACAGAGGCCGATTTTGATGATTTGGACTTCAAAATGGAATTTGACGATAATGAGCTACAATTTGACGACGAGAAAGCGAAGAATGAAGAGATAGAAAAGGAGAGGTTGCAAAAGGAGAGGTTGGAAAAGGAAAGGTTGGAAAAAGAGAGGCAAGAAAAGAATCTAGAGAAAGAAAGACTAGCCAATCTCAAATTGGAGAAGGCTAGACTCGAGAAACAGAAAGCCGACAAGGAACGAGCCCAACAAAGAAAGGAGAAGTTGGATAAAGAAAGACTAGAGAAGGAAATAATGGAGAAGCGGAAACTTGCACAAAAACTAGAGAAACAAAGACTAGAGAAAGAAGAAGAGAATAAACAAGCTATGTTGGAGGCCGAAAAACAAACAGACACAGAAGATCATCCTCGACTCACCAGATCGAGATCAGGAAGTATACTGGGACCCAAGAAAGTTGCAAAACCCGCCAAAGCAAGCAAATCGTTACCCAAAGTGGCCAGTAAGTTCCCAAGCAAATCTGTTCCCAGATCTGCCAACAAGTCGGTCTCCAAGTCGAATTCGGGCACTAAGGACAAAGAAAATAACGAGGAATCAGACGACTTTAGTGATTTGGAAGACCAACTTGACGAGATCTTAGAAGACTCCAGTGAAGACGACATCAAATTCGAACCTATTACCATCCAAGACGAGCCACCCAACAAAACTAGAAGCTGGACGAGTACCAATAAGAAACCTATGAGTCTAAGAGAATTTTATGGAGAGGCTAACGATAGCAGCAGTGAAGAAGAATAACGCGTAAGTATTACCAATACACTAACATCATACTCACTGCACTAACTGTAACTAGGACTATGAATAGAACTCTGGATATAGAATATAGAATCGATAACATAGATATTACTGTGGGCGAGGGTGTTCTGCAGCTTTCCGAATTGCACCTGCAACTTAAGGACATATTTCAACGAATGCCATCATTGAAGAAATTGTATCAATATGAAGTATACAACAGTGATTTCGACATCAATTTGATTCTAAGTAACTACGAAAGGTATAGAGAGTTGGGGTTAAAGCTCATAGAACTAAGTGCCATTGATATAAACAAACTTGACTTGAAAGATATTGATATATCGACAGTGATGGATAATAAACGAAGAATTATAGGCATGGTAGAGAAGTATTTGGATTGTGTAATAAAGAGTTTAATAGTGGTCGAAAAATGGATCCGACTTGTCAACGACCAGAATGAGTATCTTGCATCAGTAAGTCAAGAGATTGCGGCATTTAAGAGAACTAGGGATCAGTATTAGATTCTTAGTAATACAACGAAAGATTTGAAAAGTGCGATGAGACAATGATAAGACGATTGAGTTATATACAACCAAAGCCGGGAAAACTCGATAATGTGATTGTCGCTATGTCTGGAGGAGTAGACTCGTCGGTAGCGGCGTCGATGTTTAGGCATTTCCCGAAGGTTCGTGGTGTTTATATGGCCAACTGGCAGAAGGATGCCAAATGTAATGAAAAAGAATGGAAAGTGGTTCAACAGGTGTCAGAGCAATTAGGTATCCCTTGTGAGCGTGTAAGCTTTGAAAAAGAGTATTGGAGCAAAGTATTTGAACCTATGATTACTAAATATAGTAAGGGTGTAACACCCAACCCTGATGTTAACTGTAATAAGTTTATTAAGTTTGGAGAATTGACAGATTACTTGGATCAGAAATATGGTCATTACTGGCTAGTTACTGGACATTATCTGAGAATAATGCAGGTTGCCGATGGAGTTAACAAAGGAAGATATGATCTATTAAGGGCCAAGTACCTTCAAAAGGACCAATCCTACTACCTTAGTTCCATTGAAAATGAGGTTATGTCCAAGATTTTACTTCCTATAGGACATTATACCAAACCCGAAGTAAGAGACATGGCTAAAGAATTAGACTTAGTAAACAAAGATAAAGAAGACTCCATGGGGTTATGTTTTGTTAGTCAAGACGAAAAGAAATTTGACAAATTTTTGAATGAATTCATAGAGCCGAACCCTGGTAATATAATAACAGAAGATGGTAAAATTTGGGGTCGACATTTTGGATTGTGGTATGCGACCATAGGACAAAGGTGTAAGATTTCTATGCCACAAGGAGATCCCAAGTATCAAGGAGTCTGGTTCATTAGCGAAAAACGTTTTGATACCAATGAACTTGTGATCGTTAAAGGGTCTAACAACCCCAAATTGTTTAAAAATGGCTTAAAAGTTAGAGAGTTTGATGAAAAGGTGGATTTGTCCAAAGAAAATGTAGATGAGCTAACGTTACAGTATAGATCATTAATGAAACCGGTTAAGATCAAAGAAATCCAATACGGCGAGGAAATAATCATCAAGACTGAAGAAAAACAAAGGGCCATGGCACCAGGTCAAAATATAGTCATTTATAATGGTGATAGAGTTGTTGGTTGTGGAGTTTTGGTGGAATCAGTTGATTATGAGTAAATAGATTAACAAAATGTAAATAGTACAGAGAGAAGAGCGTAGAATCTAAATCTAAAACGTTAATTCATTACCTATATCCTTCCCATTAGAAAGCAGTAATCTTTGGGTATAAATTGTCTGCCACTAAAATCTTTTCACGTAAGTATTCCACTACGTGCTCAATCATATCCTTATGTTTTTTAACATCATTGAGGTTAATTTTGTCAAACGAATCGGTCAAATCGTCCAAATCATCAGTTTTACTAGTTTTTTGGAAGTTAGAAACCCCACCAAATTCAGAAGAAATTGGATAGTTGAAAGTAGAACGTTGATAAGGATTTTCGTGTGATTGGCTGTGTTGGGGTTGTTGTTGTTGGTGGTGGTGAGGTGGTTGTTGTTGCTGCTGGTGTTGCTGTTGTTGTGGTTGTTGCTGGTGTTGCTGTTGTTGTGGTTGAGGTTGAGGTTGACCAGCTTGATGAAGGTGGTTTTGTGGGTATTGATAAGGATTATACATATCAATAGAATTATTCAATGAGCTGAAGAATTTTTCAGCATCATATAAATTATTCATAGATTGAGGTTGGTTGAGATGATTCATTTGAGGTTGCTGTTGCTGTTGCTGTTGTTGTTGTTGAGTTTGAAGACTAGCTTGAAGTTGTTGTTGTTGAGAAACATCAAGATTATTTAACTTATTGAAAATATCAAAGTTATAATTTGGTTCAAATAACTTTTTAGCTTTTGAATCAAAGTTAAAATCAGATAAAATATTATTGATCAAGTTAAAGCTTTGTTTGCGTTGTTGTTGTTTCAACTTTTTGTTCAACTTTTTATTCTGATTATGATCTTGATTATGAATCTTCAAGTGTTTTTTCAAATCTTGAGGTCTTTTGAAAGATTTTGGACATAATTCACAATGGAAAGGTTTCAATGGTACATGAACTCTTAAATGTGAAGTAATATGATCTCTTTTAACGGTTTTAATCAAACAGTTATCCCAATAACAGGTCAAACTTAAATTATTAGAAGATTTTCTACCAACATGATCATCACACAAATGATCATATAAAATTTCAGGAGTTTCAAAAATAATAGCACAATCTTTCCACAAACATTTGAAAGGACCTTTTAAATCTTCATCTTTAATTTTCTTATAAGTCTTCTTCCTTTTGGGAGCAGAAGATGTCGAAGCATTTGATAAATTAGAACTATTCGAAGTCATTGAATTATTTGAGTTGATAGTATTGAGGTTTGATAATCCCATTAAACCATTATCGAAATTGGTCTCGATCGGAGAATTTGAAGAAGAATTTGGATTGGAGTTTGAATTGGATGTAAAACTATTTGGGGAATTATGTAAGGATATTGATGAATGTGGTGTTAAGGATAAATTATCATGATAATCTGATTGGGAGGAGATGGAATTATGGTGGGAGCCAAGTGGGATTGGAATAGGAATACTACCTAAAATTGGTTGGCCTAGTTCATCATGAGAATTGGCCATATTATTGCTATTATTAATTCCAGTCATATTGTTACCATTATTGGCGCCGGAATTCTCTGGAGGTGCCAGGGAATTCTGGCCCGGTGCCTCCATGTTGGGATTAGCATTCAAGTAGCTAATCGGGTGTAAGTTATAGTTCATGTTGAAGTCGAAAAAGATATCGTTGGGATCCATTATATATATATTTGTGAAAAGCTTGGGAAGGGGTCTTGGCGTAGATGTGCGAAGATGATGGGTCGTGGCCGGGAAAAAGTACCAGTGATGGGGCGGTGGAGCCAAGGAAGGATGGGCAGGGCGGCGGTGCGGTGGGGCCGTGGAATTACAATAATCCAGGGTACCACTGTCGTACCATCTGCCCCCATAATTCTGCCCAATCCCGTGCGGGACAGGAAAGGTGGGCTGGTGGCGGTCGAGAAAATCACGATTTTCTTAGTTGTTTCTTTTTAACTTTCTTGAATGTTTTCTTGTGGAATTAAGTAGTTAATATGCGTTGCTGTTCTATTGCTGTTACTGCTGCTACTGATATTACTGCTATTACTGACTATTAGAAATGCTTCGATTCATATTAAAATTTACTCTATTCACAAATTAACTAAAGTTACTATACAGTGCTATCCTTACTAGCTTGTTCCTTCTTAGCTGCTTCAGCCGCAGCCGCTTCTTGTTTTGCTTTTATGGCTCTCTTCATCATAACTTGACCAAATGGTTTTAACATAAGTATGAATGAAATAGTTCCAATAACAATCCAAGCAAATAAAATTCCAATGTTTCTACCCATTTGCCCTTTATATGTGTCAAAAAATACCACTTTGGTTAATTCATATGAATTATGAATTGGCATAGCGTAACCAAATCTATAAAATTTAGGCACTAACGCAATTGGTGAAAATGTGGGAGAAATATTAATTAAAACCCAAAATAAAAGCCAGAACCCGACTAATGGAGGGAATATGATTAACAATACCATAAACATCACTTCATTAATTATACCAACTGCAATCATGGTTATATAACTAAACATCCAATAAACTAAAAATCCAGATTTACCAAACGCAACTGTAAAGTCTACTTGGAAAGCTAATGTAACTAATGAATAACCTAAACTAATAATGAAATATGAAATATAGGATCCCAGGACACGGTACAAAACATAATGAAGTGGTTTTAAGTTCAATTTAGCAACACTTTGATGGATTTCTCCAAACATATTAACTTGAAAGAATGTTAAAATGATAATATAGATTAACCCAACTTGCGATGGTGCAACCAAAACAGTATCAGTCCATGGTCTTTCGTCTTGATATTCAAACTCAATTGGAGTGGAAAACTTTTTGACTTGTTCCATACTGAATTGTTCATCTGAAAACAATGATGAAAGATTATTTTGACTATGTAACCAAAGTTTCTCAATTTTTTGAACAGCTGGTGTAACATATGAATTCATATTAAGGAAATCTCTTCCTGTTTCATAAATTGATGTGATAAGAGTTGTGATATTAACCTCAGAATCAGCATTCATTATATAATCATAATAATCAGCAGTAGCGTTTTTTCTCACATATATGGAGGACCAGTACAATTGATGATGAATTTGTCTTCTGACTTCTTCTTCAATTGTGTTATTGAATCTCTCAGCGATTTCTTGAAATTCTTTCAAATCTTTGATTTCCCACCCAGCAGATTTTTTAGCAGTCTCGGATTGAAGAGCGTTTCTTATAGAATCACCAATAATCGGTGGATGACCATTGAAATCATCGACATCTTCAATGACAACCAACATTTTTAAATTCGGCAACCTGCTGTTTCTATTATAAGATGCACCCCAATAAATAGAAAAAATCGATAAAATCCCCACAAACATAACAACATAAATAGTTAAGAATTTCTTAACTAAACCAAATCTTTCATTCTTTAATTTAGGGTTGAAAAACGAAAGTCTAGATTGAATTCTTTCAATCATCGAAGGTGTTCTTTGCAATGGTTGATTTGGTTGGTCTTCATTCAACGCTTCAGGCTCGAACTGCTTGATTTCATGATTATTTGAGTCAGTTGAAGTAGTATCCTGTTCATTTGCTTCCGATTGAGGATCTTCATAATATTCCCCTGACATCTCTCTTCTTATTTCTTCTCCGACTTGGAATTCGTCTACTTCGTTAATATTACTCATGCTTTCTATTAAATAAGGTTTTGATTTCTGTCAATGATTAAATGTGGAAATGGCTGAAACTTTATAGTAATCTACAGTGATGTCGTCTGGCGAAAAGCAGCACCGCGACATCCCTTATTCCATTATTATTAATGCTGGCATATATCCATGTCGCAGTTTGTAATCTACGACAGCTCATCTCAGAATCGGGTCGTGATCGTTTCGACGGGCGGATTTGCGATGTCGCGTTATCCCCGAGCAATATTTAACGGTAATGGGCCAGTTTGGCAACGTCTCCCCCAAAAACGGAGAGGCTACGGGCTTATTGCCGACGACATTTTACCCTAACACCCGTTTAACACTCTTCGGCTATAATCCTGTGTTTTAAATAGACAGTTGTTGCGATTATTAATAACAGTGAAGTGATGAGTTGCAAATTATAACTGTTATCAGAATATCGATTATTTAATCGCAGCATTGTTTAAGTAAAATAATATGTATGCGTGGAGTATGCTTTCAAATTCGAAAATGAATTACTTGATCTGTGTATTTTGCCCGAAGATCGGATAGAGTTCCGCTACCTCGTTAATAGGAGGCTAATCATTCAAGACGGGAATTAACGATTCCTTTCAGAATTAGTAATTAAATAATAGTAATCTTTCTATTTAGTGTTGGTGCTTGAGATCTTGTGCCTATCTGTTAGTGATGGCATGTGCACGCTCAAATGTGTCAATGTTGCATAAACCATTGGCATGTTTTTGATGGTCTATAAGTCGTTTTAGGTTGCGCTGCTGTTCTCTTCGTGTTAATAACACTGCTCTCTGTTCTGTGTTGTTTGTGTTGGTACCTGTTCTATTTTTGTGCCTGTTCTGATTTTGTGCTATTTCAGTTCCTGGCTCCGTGGATTTGTTGCGTACGGCCCTGCTAAATTTGTCATCCTCGTACTTTTATTGGCTTAGTTGTCTACTTCTTCATATTTTCCCCGTGTTACATCTATTTAATGTCTCCAATAGTTAAGACACCATTTGCAGTGGAACTCTCGCTGTGCGCATCACTAAAATCGCAGTGTGACCTGAGAGCAATTACTAACATCATGAACAGTAATACTAATACGGGAACTAGCACGCCCACCAGTACTGCGAGCACCACTGTCACAACCACAGAAGGTACTACCAACGTGCGTCCTATCCTAAAGTTGAGAAATCACAAAAAATCTTCCAAAGTGAAATGGGCTGATGACACCATTGACAATGAACATATGGGAAAGAAGAAGACCAAGATTTGTTGCATATTCCATCCCGCTGATGGAGGCGAATCGTGTAGCTCAAGTGAGAGTGAGAGTGATGCCAGTGATTTGAGTGATAACGAAGGAACGAGTGGATCAAGTGGACCCAATGCTTATGAAAAACAACCCCACTATAAACCAGCTAGCAATTAGTTTATGAGGTACGAAATAGTATATAGATAAATAAATTACTTTTATTAAATGATGATTATGAGTATATAAAAAAGACTATCAAAGCGTTTAAAATAAATCAATCTATTCTTCGTCAGGGTTTGTTATCTTCAACTTTCGTGAATAATCGATATTATCACCTAATGTTTGATTTGATAAATTATTATTTATAAACATAGGCTCTAATCTCGAATCTCGGTGTGATTCGAATTCGTTAATTGGGAACATTTGTAACCCATCAAATTCGTCGTTAGTAAAATTAGTATCATTCTTAGTGTTAGAATTAAGCTTTTTCTTACTTAAACTTCTTGAAAGTCCTGAATCTTTGCCTAAGATTGTAAAAATAGACTTATTGGAATTATCTCTCTTTAAGGAGCCTCCAGCCAATGCACCAAGATTTACACCTGAGTTGGACCGAGAGTTGGATCTAGAATGACCTCTTGAATTGGATCCTGAATTGGAATTGGATCTGGTATTTGTGTTGGAGGTGTTTTTGACGACGGGAGCTTTTAAACTTTCATCGCTTGAATATTGTTGCTCTTCATCAGTGAAATCATCATTGTTTTTGTTTTTGCCTAAGCAGCAACAGCAATAAAGTAAACCAGATATTAAGGCGACAACAACCACACCTACTGCTGTAAATGTACCTGCAACTTTCCCAGTAGAATCGAAGAACCCTTTATTTTCAGGTGTGGAAGTGGGGGATGGCTCAGATGAAGAAGTTGGAGATGCAACAGTGGTTACATATTGGGTCTTAACAGCGGTGCCATCAACGGTTTTGATTGATACCACGGTGGTAGGGCCGTTGGTGATGGAGGAATCCGAGTTGGAATTTGTGGAACTAGAACTGGAACTGGAACTAGAGCTAGAAGTTTCACGGGAACTAGAACTGGAGCTGGAACTAGAACTAGAACTAGAACTTGATGTCACTGAGCTTGAGTCTGTGGTGGAAGACCTAGATCTGGAGCTGGATGAAGATGAAGTTCGGGTCGAACTCGTGGATGAGGCAGAACTCGAGGAACTGGAACTACTAGTACTAGCACTAGTACTAGCACCAGTACTAGTACTACTGCTGGAGCTACCGCTCGAACGAGAACTACTGGAAGCAGAACTGATCTGGATGTTTGTATTGGTAGGATTATTGATATCCAAATACCCATAATACCCTTCTTGTGCACAGTTTTCACTACCAAATCCCGGACACTCTTTATTACAGTTACTCATACTAGACTCGGTGGAAGGAAGTGAATTGGAACACCAACATGAATAACTCTGCAAAATGGCATACCGCAGACCTTGAGATTGGCAGTGTGTCATACAGTACCCATTAGACATGAAATGGTCTGTCACAAAGTCTGATCCTGTATTGGATGTCGAACATAATCCTATATTCAATCCAGAAACGGTTTGGGATACTAACACTATCCCTAGTAGCAAAAATGCCTTCATATTATCCCAAAACCTATTTTATATCGCCAATATACTATGCTACTCTTTTCAGCCTTCAATATCAATTCTAAGTTATCTATATCTATCTATATTTCCTATCTCTTCCCTAATTAATGAGGGTTCTCAATTATTTTTTCACTTACCCTTTTGAGGTTTTTAGCAATCGTAAATGCTGAGACATAAGCAGATAAGCTTTAGTGCGTTAAAAGGTTAGAGGTTTTAGTAGCAAAGGTTAAAGTTGGAGTGTGTAGAGAAACATGTAGGTGAGTAGTTTAATGTGTGTTAATTATGTATAATTTTGGCGGTGGTTAAGGGGCTGTTGGTGGGCATGTTATGGCTAGTGGTGTTGGCACTACTGGCACTGGCACTCGCACTAGCACTGGCACTGGCACTGGCACTGGCACTGGCACTGGCACTGGCACTGGCACTGGCACTGGCACTGGCACTGGCACTGGCACTGGCACTATGGCTCGTAATGCTGGTGATAATTCCTTTGTCCATAAGTCTTTGCTCTATTGTGGTTTCTGACTGTTTCATTTTATCCATATTCCTGTTTCTTATTTGTTGGATTTTGAACATTTTATTTTGTAGTGCTGGATACTTGAAATGTTCGTTTCGGAGTTGAATTGTGTTTAAGTCTATATCTTTGGGCTCGAGTCTCTGGTATGGTTTTTTCAATCCCACATATTTGAATTTGGCTTCCAAGTACTTTAAATCTATGCTGAATCTCTTCATCTGCTGGTAGCCCAATCCACTTAGTTGTTGGAAATCATAAAGTAGCTTTTGGGTTATTTTGTAGACTTCTTTACTGGATTTGTTATAATGTCTCAAAGCAACCATCAACTTTTGGATAATTTTCAAGTTTGGCTGGTAATATTTGAGTAATAGTTGAAGCTTTTGTTTGCTTGGTAATTTACTTTGCATAATCCCGTCATAAATATATCCAATTGTGAATTCGTTGAAGTATTCCTTCAATTCTTGTTCCTTGGTGAATTTCCCTTCCTTGGAAATGTTGAAACAAACGACTTTATTGACTATATCTCCATTCAGCTTCCAGTCTTTATAATTAATGCTATTTTCAATGAAGTTTATCAACTCTTCGGTGTTTTTGCAGTATTTTAAATAGTCATACACTATTAAATTCAACATGTTGGACGTTACTGGTATGTTAGCCATGGAAATTTTATTTAGAAACCTTTCTTTCAAGTAAATATTGTTTATGCATCCATATATTCTTTCATAAGTGATTAAATTGGCTTTTAATCCTTGGGCTTTCATTAACCGTAAAAGATTCAAGACCTTGTGTAGGACAGAACTATTGTTTATGGATCTGATGTTCGAATTGATGTTCAACATCTTAATCAAGTTATTGAACGTTTCAACATTAGGATCCACATTATCCATCTTCATTACGAGCAAAAGATGTCTTGTAAACAAACTTTGGTTATTTTTAAATCCATAATACTGTATTAACTGATTGTATGTATTGACATTTCTTTTGTATTTGAATTCTCTGTTGTTCAAATTGTGGGTATAAAGTAGAATATCCCCAACTACTCCTGTTATGGACAGTGTGGTGTCTTCATTATAAATCTTGGAATGAGTAAGGAAATAGATATATTCTTCAAAGTCTTCAACTTCATTGAGTGCAGGTAATGGTTTGAAATAATACATAGGGAACGGACGTTTTATACTTTCCACATAATGTTCATGCTGTTGTAATATTTTATGATGCATTTGATCATCTTTAGCTTTCAAATCTTCTGGGGTCAAACTTAATAGTAAGTCGATGATACTTTCAAAGTTCTTTTGGGATCTCACAAACGATTGATACATGAGCAATCTTTTCAGTGTAGTCTTCTCTTGATAACTAGATCTGGCTTCTTCCACATTATACTCTGTGGGATAATTATAGAATATTCGTAGTTTTTCTTCCCCTAAAGGTTTTAAGAACTCAAGAAACTTCCGCCTTTCGTGGTTTTTCAATATAGGGTGGTTTTTGGCAAGTAATTCTGTCTGTTTACGTGATAATATTGGATTATTGGTCTCTTTACTAGATGGTTTTGAGTATGCTAAAGTGTTGTCTGGATGCTCTTTACGAACTGCTAGAGGGTCCCATGACGCCTTCTCTATTCTAGGAAGCTTTTTGTGTGGTTTTCGTACGCCTAAGTACCGTGTAGTGACCCGTATCACTGAATCCTTTATTATATCCATAATTCTCCATACATTGATTCGCAGTAAATAGTGCAACACAATTTTTATCCTCTGTAGTAGAGAGAGAAGTAGAGAACCAAATTGGACGATACGAGGCTCATATTGTAGCTCTAGTCGTATAAAACAGAGAAAAATACTAATATATACACCAAAAGAATACCACATAAACACATTATAACAAAACAAGTTGATCACAGTATCTACTTGTACTATAATATTTCGCACTGAAAAATGCGAAAATTTTTCATAGTCCAATGTCATCACCACAAAGAGAAGGGTTTACAGCACCATCATCCATCTCCCATGCTGCACATGGGTTTGTGGCATCCAAGTCATTAGGAGTTAAATATTACTGTGCACAATGTGGGTCTTCATTTTCATTAAACAAGAGTGACGCCATCAGATGTAAGGACTGTGGACATAGAGTTATTTACAAAGCAAGAACCAAGAGAATGGTTCAATTTGAAGCCAGATAAGGGTTTGGCCGTGGTGCAGTTTAGTTTGTTGTGGTTGTTATCTAGTCATCTAGGCATCTAGTTATCTAGTTATCTAGTCAGCTGGTGCCCTCCAGTGATGGTATTCTCTGGTCTCACCATTTTTCTAACTGCTGCTTGCCAACTTATCCATCATGAGACATGTATCATAGAATATATATTTAGTATTACATAATTACACTTATCTAACATCTAGAGAATCCATTAACTAAAAACTTTTTTCAATTTTGATAAAAATCCACCCTTCTTTTTCTTTTCTTTCTTTTCTTCTTTGGCAGGAGGTGCTGGTTTGGTCTCTTTCTTGGTTGTCTTGGTAGATTTGTTTGAAGGAGAGGACAATTTGGCTGATGATGTTAATCTTTCTCTTTCGGACTCGGTTGGTTGGATTTCTTCAACGGTAACTTCTCCGTTTTCTGAAGCAACAATTTGTTCCGCAATGTCTGTTCCATTACCGTGAGCGATAACAATTTCATCATCATCGTTATATGATGGTTTACCTGCATCAGCTGTGATTTCCTTTTCTGGTGAATTTGGATCTAAGGAGTGATAAGCTTTGGCTTCAGTTGATACTTCTGGGATTTCTTCAGCAGGAGCAGCAACAACTTCAGGAACTTCTTCCTTGGTTTCTGGAACTGCTTCTTTGACTTCTGGTACTTCTTCTTTAACTTCTGGTACTTCTTCTTTAACTTCTGGTACTTCTTCCTTGACTTCTGGTACCTCTTCTTTAACTTCTGGAACTTCTTCCTTGACTTCTGGTACTTCTTCTTTGACTTCTGGAACTTCTTCCTTGGTTTCTGGTGCAGCCACTTCTGGTTCTTTAGTTTCTGGAACAGCAACTTCTGGAACTGGTTCAGTAGCATCTGAAGTAGTAGCAGCAGCGGCAGCTGGAGCAGCTACAGCGGCAGCAATAGCAGCATCTTCTTCCTTGTCTAACTTGGTTTCTTCAACAATTTGTTCTTTTGTTTCTGGTTCTGGAGTGGTTTCAGTACCTTCAGTTGATTCTTCAACACCAGCAGCTTTGGCAGCCTTCTTTTTCTTTTTATATTGGTTTCTTTTAACCTTTTTCTTTTGCTTCTTCTTTTCTTCAGCAGACATTTCTTCGTTTAAAGCTTTAGCATCGACATTGGTGATTGGTTCAGCTTTGGCAGCTTCTAAAGCATCTCCCTTTGGAATAGCAATACCTGCTTCGCCCATGGTAACTTGTTGAGGTTCACTTTGAGGCATAACAGTTGTTTTGAAATCACCATTGGCAGAATCACCCTTTGCAGAATCACCAACATCAACACCAACAAGACCAGCAGCAGCAGCAGCGGCGACTAAACCAGCAGCTTCAGGGATTTTAGAACCATTGGCTTCTTTGGCAACCAAGTCAGAAGATTCTAAAAAGTTATTTTCATTACCACCTTCATCTTTGGTGATTTTTTCATCTTTTGAAACAACCCATTCACCGTCAACTACATATTTATATAATAATTTATCCAGTTCAGCAGGTAATGGAACAGTAAGTTCAAAAGAACCATCTGCTTGTTTAACTAAGTATAAAGTTTTGCCCCAATTGTCAAAAGTACCGGTAAGGATAACTTCTTGGGGACCTTTTGGCCTGCTGGTTAGTATTTGAATGACCGAAACCACATAAGTAACCTTATGTAAATATATGAAAATCGTCAAGAATTCAACACAAATTGAGACCAGGGAAAGTTGTAGTGCAAATTAGAATACAATTAGCATGGCAAAGCTCCAACTGTAAAATGAAACGTTGCAAAGAACATTATTCACAAGGCTATAGCTTATACTGAGAACCCTTTTTTCACCTACAAAATCACAACCCCATAGTAGCAATATGGCTTCAAACCCCACGATATTCGAGCAATGGCTAGCTATTGGCATAAATACTCATGGTGCCCAATTTCTACTCTGTTAGTCTAACGTACCATTTGAAAGTAAAGCTTGACATCGTATTATAGTATATCTAACAGTGATCCTTTTTTCGTCTATTTGAGAACTTGTTGAGCTGCAGCGTGCGTCTACCGGAAAACTTTTCTATACATGAATTACTAATTGCAGCCTAATGAATTATAAAATAGTACCAGATAAAAGTGATAATTGAGTAATATAGAGAAAGATAGGAGATAGTATATAGCTGATAAACGGAGTTAGAGAAAATAACGAGATTTGAAAAACAAAAAGTCGTGAAATTTGCTACTTCGGACTAGTTCACACATCAAGAGGAAATAGCAATGATAAACAATTATACTTTTATTGAACTAAACTTTGGGCTTGTCACCAAAATAACTTAACAAGATCGGCAATAAGCATAAAGAATGAACTGCCGCGACCAATATCAATGATAACCACATACGGAAGTAGTATACTTCGAAGATTTTGGACCGAGTGAAGGCCAATACCAAGATCCCGATGATTTTGGTGATGGTTATCCCTCCTAACACGGACCCACCAATGTCTATGAGAGCATTGAATGACTTAACGGTCGAATAGCTGGCTATATCATTGGTATTCATGAATTGGTTGAACAATTGAAGCTCGTCTTGGTCGTTCTCGTCGATTGTGCTAGGTGCAAGGAGATACCCTCTAGTGATATGAATACAAAACTCTACAGCTAACCCGATACAGATTATCAAGTTAACTAAACTAACTGCATTCAATGATACTTTCCAGATCGATAATATTCCTCCAATATTGATTAAAATCAGTAAGATCGTTACTACCAATATAATCGAACTTCTGAATGACCCTAACAATATCAAGCTTATTAGCCATATGATACAAAGGGCAATCACAACCAAAACAAAGGTAAGTTTGATTATGTCTTGATATTGAACAAAGAAAATGTAAAATGGTGAGAATGCAAACATATCTAATGGCTCTCCGTTTTGTTTCTCTTGATACTTGTTCACTTCTTCAATGATTCTGAGTGAATTTTCAAATGCTACAATAAAATCTTTCTGAGTTCTAAGTGGTGAATGACTGGACCTGAAATACGACGAAACAATAGTTTCATTAGTGTAACTAATGGAATTACCATATGGGGCCTTTCCTCCCAATGGACATGGATCACTAGGCAGTTCTATCCATTCATTGAAGTAATACATAAACTCTTTACCCTCCGGTAAACCTTCCATAGAAATGCTGTAAGGTGGTGAATGGTTTTCATAACATACTTGACACATCCTTTCTGGAGAGTTGGGAGAACAGAACTCCTCTGGATTACTTTTTCTTACTCTACAACACTGGTCCAAATTTGGGTTCAACCAGGTAAAATAGTCATCTAGCCAGTTACTTAATGGATCACTAATAGTGGATTTACTTGTCCTTTTATACTCTTGTTCAATGATGTTAGATAATGAAAATTCATTACAAGTGGAAAACTTCCCACATACTTTTTGTTGGTTTTCACGCTTAGTTAAGTCAAGGTCTTTAACAACAAAGAAGACTGGTGGTCCAATATTTAAGTATTCTGATACTGAACTGAAATAATCAACCAAATACGATTCTTTTGGAAGTGCAATCTTTTGGTCTAACCCTAGTTCTATGTATGGGAGTAATCCAAGCGACAATCCTAACCATAAGACAAAGACAGTCAATATCTTCGGTTTGGCAGTTTTAGTTAATATTTTTGGAGCGTAATACTTACGAATCCATCCACTGAAGTCCAAGTCAATATGAATACTTTCTTCTTCTTGCTGGTGTTCTTCGTCCGTTTCTAATTCAACATGCGCTTTGAGCCATGGTAAACAATCCAATCTACCGTCTTCTAATCTTTGTTGATCTAGTGATAATAATGATATAAATGCTGTCATTTGTAATACAAAGTTGATAAAAATAGCACCTGCTGAATAATATGCAAAATTTTTGACTGCTGGCATATCTACTCTGGCCGCTAACAAAAACATTGATATTTGTAAGATGGCACTAATCAAACAGGAAGGTCCAATCTTCACTAGAGCCTTTGAGATCCGGTCTTCGACGTTCAATTCCTTGTTTGTCTCGTCTTCATTCACCAAATTCAACTCGTGAACTATCAAGAATATATTATCAATTCCAATTGCCAACACTAAGAATGGTATGACTTCAGCAATAATCAACGTTGACTTTAAACCAATCAAGGCAAAAAATCCCAACGATGAAGTGACAGAAACTAAGATGATTATGATACCTCCCAATCCCAATTGGAATCTTGTATGAATCAAGGTCTTCAATGTAGCCTTTATGGGTATTTTACCTCCCAATGAGATAGAAGCATATAAGAACATAAGCAAATAAGAGATAATAATGATTTTGATGTCCGTGTTTGTTGACTTGTTCAACTCTTCAGTCAACGAAATTTCGGTACTAAATGATATTTGAAGTTCAGGTTTCTCTATTTGTAGCCTAAGTAACCAATCTCTTAGTTTGTTTTCATATTTAATGACTTTACTGGTGTATTCTTCATCATTCAGATCTTTGTTTAGTAACATTGTTATCACAAAGGCTTTTGCATCCAAGATATTATCGTTATCAAACAATAAATTTGGTTTTAAGGGTTGTTGAAAGGTTGGTAAGCAATTGACGGGGCTCTTAGCACATTCTGAGAGTTGCTTATCCCAGTTGCTTGGGGTAAGATAGTTTATGTTACCTCCAAAGTATTGAGTGAAGGATTCAATCACACAAGCCTCGCCTGTTGGTTTGAAACAGAAATCATCCAAAGAAAGAGTCTCATTGCCATCTTCAAAGGATTGCAAGAGTAATTCTTGCTCAAACCACCATTGCACAGTATCCCAGTTGAGAATAGGTGTATCGTTTTTGTTGCTGATAATGATTTGTTCGATTCTATACCATTCTCCAAAGTTCGATTCAAAATATTCGTAATTCTTTAAATGAGGCTCGTTAGGACTGACCCATAAATTGACTGGGTTGGTTTCAAATACCAACCATTTGATCCCTAAGGAAAGTAAAATACTTATGAACAAGGTTATTGATATAACGAAACCTGGGAATTTGGCACAAAAATGGGCAATAGCCCCAAAAATGTCTTCTATGTTGCCTATCAAGTTAGAGTGCAATTGATAAATATTTGCAGCCAAAGGATCAGGTTTTTGATGCTGCAAAATATAATTGGAGGGACTGATAGTAACGTCTAGATCGTCATCCAAGATTTCTTGCTCTAAGGATCTCTTGGTCTTAGCAAGATATACATGGAACAAACCAAGGATTACTATAAAGGAAGCAAATACTATAATTGTAACGAAAGAAAAACAATGGATTGATCCAACAGTACACATATCCCCTAAACCTTGAAATTTAGGCAAAGTTGGACAAGATTCAAGACAATCTGAACAAGCACATTTATATTCTTTATCATTACAATCTTTCATTGGAGTATCTCTTAATACGATATTGTCATCTTCGGGCAGCTCATAAACAAAATTCATTTGAAAAGGAGAACCACCCAATAAAGGTTTTTCATCACCCAAGAATTTCAAGAATTGTTCGAAATTTTTGGCCCCACCTCCTATCAAATCCATGGCATAACCATTTGTTGCAGAAAACTTCAAATTCTTACAGGATTGGAAGAAAGCAGAAGCACTTTTTGGTTCCACATATTGAGTCAATTCAGTGACAATTTCTAGCTTTTTGTCGGTAGAAATGGCAGTGTCAGTGATATTAACAAACATAGACTGGTTTGCTGAACAGGTGAATTCACAAAAAAAATCATAGAAATTCTTTCTACAGGCAGGGCAAGAACTAATCAAAGGGTCCACTTTCTTCAAATTGGATTGCAAATTGATTAATTGTGACTGTGAACAACATACCTTATCAATTGGGAAATCTGACCCACAAATACTAGATAGAATTTCAATTGATTTTGCGTCTGGCTCTACCGCTTCAATATTGCTTGGACATGGTAATTCAGAGCCAAAAAAAGACTTTTTCCCACAATTATCATACATAGCACAATATCCTTCTTTGTGTATCATACAATTGACCATAGTCAACATCATAAATATCAACAACCGCATATTGTCCCTATCTAATCCTTATACTCCACAAATAGATGACTATCAATCTACAGGGTTCTCAGTTAGAATAGCTAGGACTCTTTTCTCTTTTTTATTGACCTCAATAAGCAGACGTCTCTTTGAATCTAGCAAGTACACAATTGTTGACTACAATGTCTTAGTCCACCAATATTCCAGAAGTCCTGACTATCTTTATATTAGCGCTAAATATTCGCAGTGATAACTATTCGCAGTGATAATTGCGAGTCGCGCTTTATTTTGTGATATTTACTAGAAACCAATGTTGATAGGTATTTCAGGAACCACCAGCAGTGGTAAGAATGAAGTTGCTAGATATTTAACATTTCAGGGATTCACACTCATCGGAATTCAGGCAGAGCCCGGTTCCATAGCCACCAAAAATGGAGTTAATGGTGATGGGAAACACGGTAGACAAGGTAATGATGATCTAGATGAAGTATACAAATCATCAATGGACTGTAAAGAATTTCCCGACTTAACGCTGTTGGTGGAGTATGTGACGTTAAACTGGAGAAACCATTTTGTGTTGAGTAATATTGAAAACATGGAAACTTTGCAAGTGTTGCAGAAAAGACCATTTTTTTTACATATATCTATCGATGCTCCCATAAAATTAAGATACCAGAGATTCCAAAGCAAATGGAATGAACAACTACCATTCGAAAAGTTTGTACAAAACAATGACATGAAATTGTTCTCCAACGACAACCCATTAATTGAAATCAATAACCAAGCGAATATAAAGATCATAAACACCTCCAATTCCATAAAAAACTTGTTTATAAAACTACTGGAACTCAATTTGTTTGACACTTCAAGATTAAGACCCACATGGGATTCATATTTCATGAGGTTGGCTGACTTGGCCGCATTAAGATCAAACTGTATGAAAAGAAGAGTGGGGTGCGTTATTGTTAGAGGTAATAGAGTTATTGCAACGGGTTATAATGGAACACCTAGACATTTGACAAATTGTAATGAAGGTGGATGTGATAGATGTAATAAGGGTCAAGGCAGCGGGGCAGGGTTGGCCACTTGTTTATGTTTGCATGCGGAAGAAAACGCTTTATTAGAAAGTGGTAGAGATAGAATCAACGGTAATAACAGTGAAGGTAGTGTATTATATTGTAACACATGTCCATGCTTAACCTGTTCAATCAAGATTGTTCAAAGTGGGATTTCGGAAGTGGTCTATGCACAAAGTTATTCAATGGATGAAGCCACTCATAGGGTAATGCTTGAAGCTGGTATAGTTTTGAGACAATATTCACCACCTAAAGATGGCATTTTTATATAAATATATATACAGAATATACACATTCAGATCATATGTCTAAGTTTCCTTAAATTCATAAGGACTTGGGTTTTGTTCAGCTTTTACCTCGATGGTCTCCAAAACTTCTCCGTCGTACTTCAAAGACGCTTTCAAAACATCACCAGGGTTAACAGCACCTACACCTTTAGGAGTTCCTGTTAAAATCAAATCACCTTTTTGTAAAGTCATGATAGAAGACATATGGATCAATAACTGGTCTATTTTGAAGATCATTAAATCAGTCTTATCATTCTGTTTAAGCTCATCATTGATAGACAACGACAATTCTACATTATAAGGGTCAGGAATCTTCAGCTTTGGGATGAAACCTGACATTGGCAAGAAGGTATCGAACCCTTTACCGATAGTCCAAGGCAAACCTTTAGCTTTTGCTTCATCTTGAACGTTTCTTGCAGTCATATCCACGGCTAACATATACCCTTCAATAGAATCAAGAACATCCTGGTTACTGAAAGTAGAAGGTAAGTTTTTCAAGTCTCTATTCAAGGTGAATGCCAATTCAACCTCATAATGGGCCACCACGCCTTTTGGTATTAAAAGCGGTCCTTCATTGGGCTTCAAAATCGATGATGTAGGCTTCAAAAAGAAGAACGGTTGCTGGGGCCTAGCGTTGTTCAATTCCTTGATATGCGCAACGTAGTTTCTTCCTATACACAACACTTTTCTGACGTTGTCGATGTATTTAAGTGACATGGCTTGTAGGTGATTCTGATGTCGATTCCGAACTGGAAGATAACAAAATTTGTGAGATGCTAGAGAAACGGAATTGAGATCAGTTCTGAGAAGAAATGGGAATTTCAGAGACCACAACTGGTACTATTCCGACGCCATGGATACGGCCACTGTGGAGGAGTACCCGCACCAGAGCCGCAGAGCGAGCTAGGGAGAGCTAGGCAGAAAACTATTCAAATCTATTATATTACATACATTAACCAGACCAAAATTGGTAAGCTTGAGGTTTAGTTACACTCAAAGGCAAGTTATTGATTTCATTCTGTACATCTTTTGAAGCCGAAGTATCTGACAAATCAATTTTTTTGTTGAATTCATTAGAAATTTCACTCAAATTGACGGGTGTCAACAAATCGTCTAACAAATTATTAATTTCAGGGTGGGTATTCAACTGTTTGAACTTCATGATTTTTTCATACTGTAACCACCTTTCAATGGATAACTGTTTTCTTTCCAAATTCAACTGGTTTTCGATTTTGACGAGATTATCTTCCAAGAATGATAAGTTCTTTAATTTTAAGTTGACTTTCTCTAACGTCAACTCTGTAATTTGATTGATCAAGGCTGATGAATCTTTGTTTATTTCTTCCAACTTCTTTGAAGAATTCTTGGTCAAAATGTCTTTGCTCTCGTTTTCTTTGATAAGCTTAGCGACAATATCTTCAATTATGGATTCTTTGGAATCGTCAGGTTTCTTTTCGGAACTTTTTGAATCGATGAGCTTGGTCAAGTAGCCTTCTTCAATTGGTAATTGAATGAATTTTAAAATACACTGTTGTTTGGTTTTGGTACCAACATGACTACTGATTTTTTCCCATTGGTTGGAGTTCTTAGAGAATTGGTTCAAATTTTCTTGATGATCATTAGTGAGGATATCATTAGATCCAAATATTTCGATTCCTTCCAACAATAATAAGATTTCTTGTTCGGTCCAACTATCAGATTCTTGTTGTTTAGTAAATTTCATAAAGTCGGTGGATTGGAAATTGGAAGGGAATAAACCTTGTTCAAAACATTCTTCGGATAAATTATTAGCGTTGTTAATGCTTGGAGCCAAATTGGATTGATTTTTTGACTTCAAATTGTGATATCTAACTTCATTGGTCTCTTTACCAGTTACGTTACAAATATATTGGTTGGTAGTTTCCTTGAAGTTGTCTTTACCTTCATTATAAACATTACGTCTTACTTCTAAGTTCAAAGGAATGGTTTTGAAATCCTCATCCACAGAGGTTGAAGGAGATGGTAAATTATCACCATTCAATTTTGTCTCAGATGATTCTTCTTCTGATTTAACAAGTTTGGCGTCATCTGGAATGAAAGGAACCAAAGATCTTGGAGTATCTAAAATGATTTGGAAATGGCCAGTATATTGAGGACCAATGGTGGAAGGTTTGGTTCTTGGATCTATTTGATAGTTAATTAAACCCCATTTTTCTAAAAATTGATGAATTCTGATGATAGTGGAAACATCACCGGCTAAACTACGTCTCAAAGCAGTTATAGTCAAGTATTCTATAGGATTCAATCTGTAACAATTTATCATAAAATCCCTAACATGTTTATAAGATTCAGGAGATTTATAACTGGATTTTCTATCATCATTGAAAAAATCAGGGAACAGTTGTTTTTCGATATCATGAATACTATTCATATTAAACCATTTGGAAAATGAGGGCATTATAATATTTTTTGCTTGTTCAGCCAAATATTGTTGAGCCCTATCTTGAAAAGACAGCTTAGCTTTTTCCAAGTCAATAGGTTTCTTTTCTTCAACTTTAACTCCATTTACATCTTCCAATTGGACATCAATGAGCGCTTCTGGCTCAGCAGAAACACTTGACATTATATTTTAATATCTAAAGGTGATTTGTAGTATACTAATATCAATATAACACGTAGGCAGCACTTCTAGCTTTATAACAAGACTAATATCACTTTATTCTAAACTTTTCACTTGTCTAGTTGGTCAATGTCTACTTTAGTTTCCAGCTTTGTATTGGATCGTTTCGGCTCGTTTTAACGCGCGGTCACGTTTGCTACTTCCTGTAGTTGTTAAAGTTCGTTGGATGCTTGTTTCACGGTAATGTGTCAAGCTGCTCAGTCAATAACTTTGTCTACCTCTGCAAAGTTGGTTTCTCACTAAGTAATCTTCCACTGTTGTTTAAGTTCAACAATTTTGTGCGAGCTGGTTTACACACGTCTACGCGTTATAGATCGTGAGATAGAATATTATAAATCACATATAATTGTAAGAAGAAGTGGCAGCGTTATTAGAACACCTGGCAATTGCAATACTTAGTTATACTGGTGATACTTTGAAATGGCTATAACCGGAAGAACGCGTAAGAAAAGAGTTGTTTACAGTCGTGATTCCGATACTGAAGAAAGCGACTATAGTGATCAAGATTATGCAAGACCAGTAAAGAAGACCAAAACCAAGGCCAAAACGAAGGTGCAAAGAGAAAATAATACCGATAAGTCGTATAGAGGCACTGATGAGTTTGTGGAGAATTTGTTGTTTCAAGCATTGAGTAATCCAGAGGCATCAGTTGATGACTTAGCACTTGAATGGATTGAAGACTATGCAGAAGACGAGAAAAATGATACAAACTTGTCCATTACCAACTTGGTGAACATGATATTGAGATGTTGTGGTTGTAAGCACATGTTGGAACCCCATGATTTGATCAATTTGGATTCTGCTCCTGAAACTATTGGTGAGCTATCTATAATCTTCCAAAACCAGAAGTCTCACGAATACCCTTTTATATCAAATCACAAAGATTTAAAATTCTTCAAACTGAATGTTTTAGAGTTTTTTGACAAATTGTTTGAATATTTCCATAAAAATGAATTATTATATTCGAAAGACACAGAACTGGAATCTTTAAGTTCTCCATTGATCACAAATATGTTTACTTGGTTGTTAACATTGTCTACGTGTTCTATTAGACCATTAAGGTTCATTTCAACCACTATTTTGATGAATATCCAGTCAAAGTTGTCTCAGTTATCCAATGATATCTTAAAGTCTTTTGAATCGATTCAAAACCAATTGAAATCCTCGAAAAAGTCGAAAAGGTCAAAGAAGAACCAAATATCGTTGATTGAAAGTAATTTGGATAGTTTAAATCGTCAAAAACTAACTTTGACTGAATATTTGAATGATATTACAGAAACTGCGTTTGTTCATAGATACCATGATATAGATCCTTTGATCAGACAAGAGTGTATTGTTTCTTTGACTAATTGGATCATAAATTACCCAGAATTCTTCTTCAAATCGTCATATTTACGCTATTTTGGCTGGTTATTATCAGACCCCAATAATCATGTCAGGTTGGATGTAACGAAGTCTTTAGCGAAACTATACAAATCGGTTAGTGACCGCCTGCCTATGAACTCGAATTTCAGACAATTCACCGAAAGATTCAAAGATCAATTGGTGAGTTTATGTTACAACGACACCGATGCTTCTGTAAGGATCCATTCAGTTTCAATTTTGTGTGAGCTTGTGAGATTAGGATATTTCGATTATGAATTTTCAACTTCAATTGTACTGAATTTCTTGCAGTTGATTCAACTACCTTCTTCCTTCACCAAAGTTAACAATGATAAATTGTTGAATGAATATTGTAGATTCATTAGTTTGGTAAATATTGAACAAATCAAAGAGTTAAAGCAGACATATCCCGATTGTTCAAGTGATAAGATTGATATTAACACCTGTTTAAAGATCAAATGTTTAATAAATATCCTAAAAGATGCAGAAGCCAAAATATCAAACCCTTTGGAAGAGAAAATCGTCGAAAAGTTCCCAGCTTCTTTGATATACAAAAAGTTATATAATTTATCATTTTATTCCAAATCGTGGTCCTTTTTGGTGGATTATACTCTATTCGATATTTCAAGCTTGGAGTTTTCTTCAAATGCAGGTGTTAGTTTGAAGGAATACCTAGAACTTGATACTCAGGATAAAGCATTGACTTTCCAATTTTTGTTTGGTGCTTTGTCCCATATAATATCAAAGAAGAAACCAGATAATGAAATCGACGATGCTAGTACCTTAGTGAACAACTTGGTAGAAAGACTTGGTGCTATATCGAATCAGATAACAAAGTCCGGCAATATTTTTATGAGTTTCCTCAAAGTCTGGAACTTAATCATGTCCGACTATAATAAACTACACAATATCTATTCTATTTTCCAAGATTTGGATAAAGTTGATCTGTATAATAAGTTGAATAAAACCATTTTCAAGTTTTATAAAGAATACAAGACTGATGATATGAACGATGACCTAATGAATACTTTTGAAGAATACTTTGCTACCTTCTTGATAAACTACACACAACAGACTTCAATGATCACATCCGAGTTAAGAAATCAAATCGATGATACTTTGCAGGAACTCACTGATGAATGTATCAATATTGTGAACCATGTCTCATTACACGAAGAGTCAGAAAGCTTGAATCAACTTTCAATAAATGAATGTCTTATCGAGCTATCTTATTCTTTGGATAAAATCAACAAGGTAGGAAGCTTTATAGACATCAACAAGTATATTGAAGAATCAAAGACCGATTCCTTACCATTGTTTGACCTATTGAAATTGAAAATTTTTGATAACCACAACTTACAAGTATTGGTCAAGTCAATTGATAAGAATCTTCTAAAGAACATGGGAAATATTAGTAACTCATTTGCAGTTGTTCTCGATAGTATACTAATAGTGAATTCTCTGAAATTGGAAAAGTTGGTGGCAGCTGAAAATCAAGAAAGCTACGATATTGACTATTTGTTTGAAAATTGTAATCCAATGATAGAGTCCATTCTTCTCATTTATAACAATTTAGAATCTTGTACCAATTCCTTAAATGAAAGAATCGGTTCATCTTCGATATCGATCTCAGTAGAGGATACAAAATTAGCTTTAAATAAGTTGACTGAGTTTAAAACCATTTTATTAACAAAGTTGGTGGATATTATAGTTTCTTTGAAGATCTTCTACGATAAGTTTAACGTACAGAATCTTTTTGTGAACTTTGATAAGTTTTTCAATGCCAACACTACCTGTGCCAATATTATAAAAGAAGGAATCCCAAAAGATTTAGAAAGCAGATTTTTGAATTTGTTTTTGTTGAAGGAATCTAGACTATCTCAGAAGCTTAATATTGATTTAAATCGAAATGATGACGAAAACATCAACCTCAACTCAGAAGTTGAATTCAATGAATCGTTTGAAGTCAGCCATCAATTTGAGAGTGATCACGAAGAGAATTCTCCTAGTGGAGACGAAGACGACGAGGATGTGATCAATTATAAGAAGAATTTATTGAATTTAGAGAAGAATGCAAGCAAACAAAGAGAGATTTGGGATCTTGAAAAAGATTTATGTGTTTATATTGTGAAAGTGTTCTTTCTTATTGACTTGGGTTTGACTGACGAAGACTTCAAGCAAAGAATTCAGTTAAACAAAGATAAAATTGGTGGATTGTTCAAAACAATCATCGAACAGCACATCAAAGAGCCACCGAAGGATAATGAAAGTACGGGTACCGAATTATCCATCAACAACGACCTAGAATTAAACATCAGCGAAACAAGTATTTGAGTATAGGCTTAGAGTGTAAAGGCATGTAGATAAACATATATTGTTTCAAATCATTTCATATCATTCCATATCGTATCATATTACAGTTATTTATTTACTCTCTTGAATGTCAAATCCTTCAACATATCCTCTGTTGAGACGGTCGCAGTCGGTGTTTCAAAGTTGATAACTTTAGAATCATTCTCTTTACCACTAGAATCCGTATTTACAATAAGTGGTACCTTAGAACTCAGTTCTTTCTTTTGAAGGGTCGGGAAGGGCTGGAGATTCTCCCTTTCTGGTGTGATAGACCCACTTCCTGACAATGAAGGTATTCCCGAGCTGCTTAGCAATTGACTGAATGCTGACCCACTTTCGTCTATAGTTATAGGGGTATTAATGGCAAGGGACGCATCGTTCGAATGAAGTATGCCATTGGATAAACTTTTTGAAGCTGGTCGACTGTCAACAGGATGACTAATGGACTTGGTGATCCTAGGAGACGTGGACATATTGGTGGTCAGTTTCTCCAAGTTAGGACGAACCTTTGATAACGTAGGCACTGTTGCTGACGAAGTATTTGGGCCATCATTACAAAGCTTCACTTTACCTAATTTGTTCATGATACTCTGCTGAGTGGCTGAAGGACTCAATTTCTGGCTTGGTAATTGCTCACCTAGCATCTGTTTGACGTCTGATGGATTTTTGGCGTCCTTATTCTTATCTTTGAAGGATTTATATACACTTATAATCGAGTTCCTAACCTCATACGACGGATCTTGTCTGAAAACCCTGATCAATCCATAGTCATCGGTAGTCACAATTATGAAGCCTTCATTGCCATTTTCTATATCCTCTTCAGTGGGAACGTAGACATCTTTGAACTTTTGGAACCTACTACAAATTCTAGCTCTCTTAAGCAAGTCAAATACTAAATCGTCAGACAACTCGAGTAGTTTCTTAGTTGAGTTGGGTGCAAAAATAGCAGCATTAACATTTGAGTGATGGGCATGAAACGATGCATGGCTACTATTTTCATTAGATATTAGATCCATATCTTGATCTTGTGACAACTGGGAGTGTATTTTCTTCAAGAGCTTGTTCTTGAGGATCAAGTTATAATACTTTTTATGTTTAGTCTGCAAGTCGTTAAAATGGTTGATACCTTCATGGACCATGTCTTTAACAGCACTTTTCACCTTATTGTTGATAATAGCATTGTTATTCTCCCAGATATAACACCAGTGGTCTTCTGAAGCAGATAAGACATATCTGTGATCATCAGTCATTGATGCTTCGACAGAACCGGAGTTTGTTGCCCCTTTGAACCTGGTCACCAACTTCTTTTGGTTAATATTGATCAATCTTATTCTGGAGTCATTAGTAGTGATTAAGTAGGTCCATTTCTTCTTGAAATCCCCATCATCAATTTCATCTCCATTCTTGAATATTTTTATATTTGTCACTTTATTTCCATCACTATTACCAATAGGGACTAAACTTTTTTGTTTGATGTCGAATTTAGTCAAGACATACAAACCTTTCGTTTCTAATACAATCACCGTCCCATTAAACCCACCAAAAACACAATGGTTCCCATCGGGAGTAAAACTGGATGCTGTTATTAACATTTCATCTCCCAAATGTCTTCCATAGGCAACAGACTTTTCCAAGATGGACCATATTCTTGCTTGATTGTCCAAAGACCCACTTAAGAAAAATCTATCGTCATTAGGATGAAACTTAACGGTGGTAACAAAATCTTCATGTTGGAAAGTTGCCAAAGCATCTTGTCTATCAATATGCCACAACTTCACAGTTTTGTCCATACTACCAGAGATCAAGAAGTTGTTTTTACTCCAATCAATAGTCAAAACACTATTGGTGTGGCCCTTGAAAACTTTTACCGGAGTTTGGTGGAAAACGGGTGCATGCTTATAAACATGATCTTCAGATTTCTGTTGATCAGATAAACCCGATTTATGATGCGACTCATAATTGTTGTATTCCATTCTTCCCAAGGGAGAACATATGACTTTCCATACTTTGATAACGGAGTCACGGCCAGCAACAGCTAAATACTTACCATCCTTACTAAATTGCATAACGAAGATTTCTTTACTGATCTTACTTCCTATTATTGGGTTATGACTAGCATTACTTTTGTTTGAGTCACCAAAACTTTGGGCATCAACCAAGCTCGACTTTTCAGAATCGTCGTCCATATTCAACTCTTGAGCCAAAAATAGTCTTTTGATTAGTTTAGGACTGCTCTTATTATGTCTACTAGGTTTTACATACTTGGGAATAATCAAAGATTCATGTTTGAAATCATCCCAAGCATTAGTAGGTTCGATGTTTTCTTGGTCGTACTTCAATATCTCATGTAATTTGGCATCTAAAATATCACCTGAATTATCATCAAACATATTGGTAGGATTTTTGTCAATGAAAGTCATGGAACCGGTTCTTTGAAGATTGGAATACATACTTGACGTCTCAGATGTATCATTCTCAGGGTCCTGAGTTTCGGACATTTCATTGTTTTCATCTGAATTGAATATACTCATATCATCTTGATCGATGAACGAAGAGTCTCCGATACTTCTTCTGCTCTTGACACTTCCCGACCTATCGATCCCATTTGTTGCTGAAGGTTTGGAATTGACAGGACTAAGATGTGGAGACTTCAGTGACAGTTGCAGGGACCTTCTGGATAAGAAGGACTTGAAAATGGACTTACGGTGACTTGATTTGGGGGTGGTTTTGGTACTATTAGAACCAATGTGGTCATCTGAATGTTTGGATTTAGGACTAATCATTTTCAGGGGAGCTATTAGCCAGTTATGTGTTCAGAAATAATAATAATATCAGCAATGATACTTTGATACCTCAGACGCTTAAATAACTATCACTGAATTCGTAAATTTGCAACCCGATCCTAAATGATTCCTCTTGATGGCAGTTGTTAACTTACAGCAAACTTCGGCCTAACTTTAACGCTCTTACCGTTGGTTGCCACAAATGCGAAACTTTATTTACGATGCGCTAGAAGGATGATAGTGAAATGACAAGGGACGAGGGTAAGGCCGAAAAAGAGGTGAGGCAAATGGCGATCTGAGGTTAGGGGCAAAGGAGAAATGGCGAGAATTGTAGGATGTCAGAAGTGTAGAATGTCTCAAATGTAGACACAATTCGAAGCAAGAGAAAAGGACGGATATGTAGGCCGATGGTTGAGAATTGTAATTAGTATAATTGAGCATCATATTGTAATTGAGCATGTAGGCCTATGTAGGTCTGACGGTGGTGGAACAGGAACGCTACAACATGAACGATAGAACAGGAACGGGGAGGAAGTGGAACAAAGAAGCGGAGAGCAGATAGAAACAGAGTGCTACATGTGTTATCATTGATAAGCATTTGACACTTTGTTACGTAAGCGAGACTAGTCTATTAGAAGACAATAGGTTTTGGAAGTAATCCACGCTACAGGCTACGCCTACGCTACAGGCTACGCCCTACGCCCTACGCCTACGCCCATCAAACTATTATGTAAATTTACTATACACTATTTCTTCTTCTTTGACCATTCAAGATGTAAGATTAATGAATGATAACCTTTACCATCTAAGTCGTTCAATGCTTGTTCAGCCAAATCTTCAGTAGCAAATGCAACATAAGCAAAACCTCTCGATTCCCCTGTATCTCTATTTCTAACAATCGTAGCTCTTTGTAATGGTCCATATCTTGCAAATAATTCGTTTCTTAACATATCTTCGTTCACAATACTATTTAATTGTGATACCTTCAATGTGGTGGAATCATCTCTGGTCATATCTCTGGATGGTAAGTTACCATCAGCATCTCTTCTTAAGTGTCTTGGAACATATTTACCTGGTGCATCTCCACCCATAGCTTCCACATTATCTTCAGGGTTGGTTTCTGCTTTACTAGAATCTCCCATGGTTTCTTTGAATGGACATTTAGATGTGAAATGATCTCCTCCACAGATTCTACATTTAATTCTTTGACTTGAGATCAAATTAGCCTTTTCTTGAGCCTTTTCTTCTTCTTCTTGTTTTTCGATTTCTTTCCAGGAGGTAGCCAACTTCAATTCAACTTTTTCCCCTAATTGTGTGGTTCTGGTATCTGGTCCTGCTGGCATGTTCTTTTCTTTACCGTATTTACTCCAATTTCTACGTTGGGCAATTAATGGATGGACTTTTTCTTTAACTTTGATTTCTTTGATTTTCTGGATAATTCTGACTTTTTGGCCCTTGTTGTTGAGTCCATAACTTACAACGGTCTTGGTTCCATCTGGATTGGTGGTAACTTCTGGACTAGGTAAGTCATCTTCGGCATCAGCCCATGAATTTATAACAGATGCTGACATGTTAACGTTAGTTGAAAATTTTCATTTTTTTTTCTCATAAATGAAGCGGTGGCCACACGACGTTTGATTTTGTGTAATGTTTTAGCTAATTCTACTGAAATGGTGGAAGAAGGGGAGTTGGTGGTATTAAAGCTTAGGGGCTGCTTGTTGTAGCGATATGAGTGTGTTTTGATGAATTGCGGCAGTCAAAAGACAAGAAACCGTCTGAAAGCCACAATGATAAATTTCCTAGTTTCTCACTAAACTCATATTGTTAGAATTGATATTAAGAAGGGCCGATAGTTAATTGTGAATCGAAAATATACTAGACTAGAATTTCCATATATTCTCAAGATATAACATCAAGTATCGTATCGTAGCTGCCACCAAATTCAGAGAAATCTGTATTCCAGATACACTAGTTGCCACAATATTATGATATCTTTATACGAATATCTTCCTTTGGAGTTATTAACCCAGATAATCCTGTACTTGCCGGTGTCTTCGCAAGCACAGTTGATAAGTGATTCAGTGTTAGGGAGAGCCGTTTGCAATCAGTTGCTTAAACACATCCATTTGGACAATAAATTTGACATTAATAAGTATTCTTCAACATACGTTGATGTGATCAATGAAAGAATACACAAGTTTGCCAGTATAAACCAGCTATACGAGTTTATGGAATCACATAGATACTTTGTGCCGAATGTCATCACCATAGAGGATGCACAGATATTTGTGGATATACTCAATTCCAACCCTGGTTTATTAGGTCTATTCCAGGAAATCAATATCGTGTTCAGAAATGACAGCCTGACTATGCAATTACTTGACAAAATATCAATCTACTATGAAAAAGAGCAAGAACAATTCTTAAAATTCAACAAAAACATCCATACCGTTACTTTGAATGTCCCACAAATGCCCGCTATGTTCCCAAAGCTCTTTTCAAACCTATGCAATCTAGAGCTAAATGTGAATATGATGGACTATAATCTTTTACCCTTGAGCTTGAAACTGCTTGCTTTGCCTGGTAAATACGTGAAGAATGGGACTATGTTGACAACTCTTGAACTTACGATGTTCTATGATGTGACTATAAACGAGTTTCCTCGATGCTTAAACAGCCTCAGTTTCCATTCTTTTGAGGTTCCAGCTGATTATAGCAAGATTGTGGAGTTTGAAGGCTTGTATGATTTATCGATCCACCTAGACGGTAGCGTGTTGGGTATAGGGAAAACGTTGTTCTGTGATACGTTATACCCACCGAGCTTAAAGGAATTTGTGGTATCATGTTACGCTGGTGATGAAGATGACGAATATGATTATGAAGTAGAGGAGTTGATGCCGCATGCTATTGGTTTCATCAACATGCCTAATCTTGAGCTTTTACAAGCGGATTACTCGAAGTATATTTTGTTCTTTAACACTATATTACCACCTAAACTAAAGACCTTTTCGCTATTATCAGTTTATGGGTTTTTTGTAGAGAAATGGCAGTTCACAGACACTTTGGAAAACCTATCTATCCATGATACACTATTATACCATCAAAAGTTACCGGCAAACTTCTTTCCATCGAGTTTGAAGTCCTTGGAATTGGTGAATACTGATTGCTCAGCAATAGAAATCAGCCATTTAAGTAATTTGAACACTATTAACATAAGTTCTATTTTTGAAGTCGACGAGTTTCCTTCGCAACTACATCATGTATACTTAGATGATGGACAGTTTGATGCTGTAACCTTGCCTAAAAACTTGAAAAGTTTGACATGTACCGATCACATTTTTGAAATAGCGAGTTTTAATGCTAGTTTGCAGCTTTTAATAGTGACATCCACCGGGTGGTGGTCTGAAAACGAAGAATCTGTCGTTGATATTCTGAATCAGTTTCCCGAGTTGAAGTATATGTCGATGTCTTGTGGTGATGCAGAAAGAATGGATAGAGTTATACTACCTTCGAAGCTAGTAGCTTTGACTACCACAGGATTTCATTCACTGTACGGTTCTGAACCTTTTCCCCATTCTTTGGAGTTTCTTTGTGTTCAAGAGTGTAGATTGGCATGTTTACAGTTGCCTCACAGTCTTAAAGAACTCAACCTAAACAATGTAATGCCGACTTCCAAGTCCCAAGTCCCACTTTCGTTGAAAAATATCAGTATTTCCTTCACTCACGACGAAATACGTGTGTCTCGGCAAGACATATATGAACTAGTGAATTGGGATCTACGGGATACTAAAGTAGAAACTTTCAAATTGTATGTAGGCAGAGAACAGGCAGCAGCAGTATCTAGCAATTTGCGGTTTCCTCTGTCCATGAAAATTATAGATGTCGATGTTCCTACACTAAATAGTCTTACTATAGCTGGCTATGACAAGCTATATAGTGTACTGATTTGCACCCGTGATTCGAGCAACTTTGACAGAGCCATAATAGACAACTGTGAAAAGCTAGGAATTTTCACAAATATAAAGCTTTCGGAAAGCTAGGAATTTCCACAATGATAAAGCTTTTAGAAAGCTAGGAGCTTCCAAATATAAAGCTTTTAGAAAGCTAGGAGCTTCCAAATATAAAGCTTTAAAGCTAGGAATTTTCACAAATATAAAGCTTTAAAGCTAGTGTAATATATATTATAATAGTTGCAAAATCAACTGTGCTACTTCAGATCTCGTATAAATTTCTTCATGAGCCCCCCAGTTTCCGGTCAACAACCTATGGGGGGTCTGTTTGGCTTGTAAGAACGCCTCTAGCAACTTCGACTGGTTCAACGATATCAACTCATCTTGTAACGAGTGTATTATATACACACAGGTGTCTTGTGTCATGAGTTTCAGAGGCGTAAGGTCACTGGATAACTGGAAAGCATATTTCAAGTGGTCTCGGGAATCGAACGCACACCTAATGAAAAAATCGTAGTTGCTATACTCTTCAAGCAATGCAATCCCATCATAGATGCCGTCTAGCAAGAATACCGACTTGAGTTTGATTTGAGATAAGAATTCCCATTCATAATTGGGATTCACACATGGATTTTTCATGAACTTTAAGCCTCTAGCTACAATTTCGTCATAGTTGAATAGTTGCAATATTAATGAAGACCCTACTGAATGGCCCACCATCAGAACAACATTCAACTGCAAAGTGTCTACGATATACTTCAAGGCCGATATAACGTCTAGCAAGTGCATTGGGTGCCTAAAGGAAGGCAATTGGTCGATTTCTTCTTGGGTATTCACTTTAGGCGATAACTGATAATTTATAGATATAACGTTAATGGGAACCTGGTCAAAATGCTTCATTATGGGCTGGAAATCGTCGTAGGAATTTGCAGGATCTCTCCATCCTCCTCCATGAACAAATACTATGGCATCTCTAGTGGTTTCATCCGTTTTAAACACCTTTAAACACTGTAATTCGTGTTCTCCATACTGAAATATAGACATCGAGAATGCGAATATATTTCTACATACAAAATAATACACTATACTACAGTACACCCAGCAATGAGGTGTGAAATCTAAGACAAATGACAAACATGACAACCTGACAATACAAACAGAATTCAAGAACACAACTTTATACAACGACGATATTTATAAAAATTTCTTAGATATACAATACTTAACTGGAATCAAACAGGCAAGTCCACGAGTTTAGTTTCCAACAATTTAACATATATAAAACAATAAAAACACTTTTAACATTCAAACTTATAACATTTATAACTTCCGGGATGTTTAATAACGAGTTGGGGATCTTTCACGGTCAGCAACATAAGAGTCTCTTTCGTAGCCACCATCTTCTCTACCTCTGAATTCACGGTCGTATCCACCTCTGCCACCTCTGAAGCCACCTCTACCGCCTCTGAAGTCTCCTCTACCACCTCTGAAGTCTCCTCTGAAGCCACCTCTACCTCTGAAACCTCCTCTGAAGTCTCCTCTGAAGCCACCTCTTCCACCTCTGAAATCTCCTCTGAAACCACCTCTTCCACCTCTGAAGCCACCTCTGAAGTCACCTCTGAAACCACCTCTACCTCTGAAGCCACCTCTACCTCTTCTTGGAGGTGGGATGAATGGAGAAGTATCGTGTTCGGCTTTGACTACAACACCGTTGAATTCGGAATCATCTAATAATGGAATAGCTTTTTCTAATTCTTCAGCAGATCCGAATTCTAAGGCACCGATGATTTCATCGGCATCATAATCTTTAAAGACTTTGGCAAAAGTTGGAGTGGAGTCGGTTTTATCTCTAACAAAGTCTTTGAAATCTTGCCAAGCGGTACCTTCTGGTAAGTTAGTGACTTTAACTCTAAATTGACCTCTGGTATCTTCTTTCTTTTCACGGGCATGTTCGACGTTCAAAGGTTGACCGTGGAATTCAGTTCCATTGAATTGTTCAACAGCTTTACTGGCATCTTCGCTGGTTTCGTAGCTGACAAAAGCATAACCTCTCATCATTTGGACTTCGGAAATTGGTCCTGCTGATGAAAGGAAGTCTTGAAGTTCTTCACTTTCGACTATATTGTTAGTAATTGAACTTGATTCCCGCTATTTTGATTAGTTTTCACTTTGAAAATTTCAGCCTTAGGCATCGCAAAGTACCACTTTTTTCTAATTCCCATTCTGCTTGTTATAAGCCCTAATCACGTCGCAAAAGCACGCAAAGATGTTCTTTACGTCCACTATTAGTACATACCTTCGTAACCTAATGGTCTGACAAATACTTTGTTTGGTTCTGTAGCTTCAACAGTTTCAATTGGTTCACCTTCTGACATGTTGTTGATAAAAATTTTCACGCACTAATTTTACCACCATTTTATATGAGGGAGTTTCAGAGTGTCTTAGAGAATTGCAATTGAACGCAGTTTACAGATGTTTGGAAGGAAAAAGATTATTCTATTTCTATATAGTTGAATTCTTCCTCCAATTGACGAATTCAGGGCACAAAAATTCGTCTTGAAACGATTGGGAACTCTCTGCCATAACCACTTGATCATTATCGAAGGTGATAGTATAGCTTTTACTTTCCAGTTTATCAATTTGATTTATCCACTCGATAAGTCCTGCAAAAAACTTGAGCGATGTCATACAGTTGATTTTATCTTTCAATAACAATGGGATTTCGTCGGTTTCATATATTTCGATGTTCTTGAGGAAAAGGTTATCATCTCTAAACCCTACACCTATTTTTTTAATTCCTAGTAAGAAAGATTGGACCCAGGTCTTATAAAGCTTATTTTCAAAGTTTTTCATCTGTTGTTCATTATTTATTAATTTATTGGTCTTCAATTCGATGTAATGTGACAAATTACTGCCTCCTTTATTTTCATAGTCGAATATTCCATCGATTTCCCCTGCTAAAATCATCTTGGTGTGGCCAATGCTTGTCTTTACAACACTTATGGTTTGCTCGTAGTTGTTGACTTGAGATTTGTACCTGTTCTCTATCAATTTCCTAGAGCATTCGGGCCATGGTTTAGGTAACATCACTAACTTTTCAAATTTATAACCCGAAAACTCACATTTTTGTTGGTACTCGTTGGGCTTATTACTTTGTCTTTTACTAAGTTCGAATTCTTCATCGTTTTTTATCATAATTTGTCCGTCGTAAACATATAATTTCAATTTGAATGCTTCTTTCAATCTATGTGATGTCATTAATTTGGTCATAATTCCTCTGAAACTTATAATATCCCCTTCAACTCGAGTTCCTGTGTCTTCCTCGTACTTGGCTATTCCTTTCAATATAGACTGGAAATCTCCCAAGTTCTGTTCTTCTGGTATCTTCTTAAATTTATCAAAACCTGACTTCATATCATAGTTTTTTTCGATATAAGCATCTGGAAAATAGTAAAATGCCAGGTGGCTGGATTCATAATCATACTGACCATCAATATCTCTATGATATATAAACACTTCTTTAGGCTGCTTGATACTGGCAGACTGTGCCTTAGTATGAATGGAATATTGCCTAATCATCACTAAAGATTTTTCAGTTTCTCAGTGTTATCAGTGAGAAGAGAGCAAATTGGTGATGATGAGGATGGTGAGGATATTTCTAACTATTTTGATGGTAGTGGTGATGGTAATCGCAGAAGAAAGCAACGAGTTCATGTCGTTTGAGGACTGGAAAAAATTGAAGTTGAAAAACGAAACCAATTATCGGAACTCGTCTCAAATATCGTTAGTGAAAAGTAGTGACAATCGATTCAATTATGCTTCTATTGACTGTGCTGCCAAAGTTTTGAAGACCAACGAGGGCGCAAAAGAGGTTAAAAGTGTTTTGAAAGATGATAAAGATAGTTATCTAATCAACAAGTGTTCTACCAAAGATCAATTCATAGTAATCGAGTTGTGTCAAGATATATTGATAGACCTTGTAGAAGTGGGCAATTTCGAGTTTTTCAGCTCCAATTTCAAAAGAATCAGGATAAGTGCTAATGAAAGATATGAAGAAACCAGTTGGAAGAGTTTGGGAGAGTTTGAAGCTTCGAATTTGAGGGATTTACAACAATTCAAGATATTAAACCCTCTTATTTGGGCCAAATTTCTCAAGATTGAAATCCTACAGCATTATGGCAACGAATTCTATTGCCCTATATCGTTAATCAAAGTCTATGGGAAAACCATGATAGAAGACTTCAAAGAAGAAGTAAGTAAAAGCTCCGATACAAATATGGAGCCAAAGGATGATGATGCGTGTAAGATTAATACTACCATACCCTATTTAGGGTTGAACGACTTTTTAAGTAGTATCCCTGAATACTGTGAGGTTACAGATGATGAAATAACGACGTTGCCTCAAGATTCGGTATACAAAAGCATCATAAAGCGGTTGTCGTTGTTGGAATCGAACGCAAGTCTCTCGTTGTTATACATTGAAGAACAGAGTAAATTGCTATCTGATTCCTTCACTAATCTACAACGACAACAGTCCAATGACTTGGATAATTTGATAAGAAGTTTCAACGAGACTTTCAATCAGCAGATCTTGAAACTAAATCAATTCAATCAGTTCAAGCTATTCGAGTCTAACAAGGTGGTCACCAACTTGTCCAACGATTTGTCATTTTACAAGAAATTGCTATTGATAAACTTTATACTTTTGATTATTTTATTGATATTTACGATTCTTTCAAGTGATATACCCTTGGAACTCCCCAAAAACAACTCCAATTTTCAATTCAAAGTAGGTTCTACCAAAAAGAAGTACAAGAAGAAACTCAAATACAATACAAAGACTTAGCACGGTATCTACAGGTTTATATTTAGCTATTTACATTGATAAAATTTAATTATTAATACAAAAATCAATAGTCGTCAGTGCCATCTCAATACTTGATGTCGTAGTCATTTCTTTTCAGAAAGTGGTTTCCTGATCTATCGTTGGATCTATCGTTGGATCTATTGTTTCTATTATTTCTATTATAGTCTCTATCTCTTCCTCCATACCCTTTGTCATAACTCCTTTTATTATAATTTGGTCTAAAATTGCCATAGTTGTTACCACCATACCTGTCATTCAGATTTCTGTTGGAATCGAACCTGCTTCCGCCAAAATTTCTGGAATTTCTGTTGTATCCGTCGTCTCTTGCTCCTCCTTTGGAAAATCTATCATATCTGTTGGTCTTTCTACGGTTTTCTGGTTCTTCGGCATCAATATCAAATACTTCGGCAAGAAGAGACCTAGGTACTCCTGATGTCTTCAAAATACCGTTTGAGGCTGGGATTCTTTCTTCAGGGAATACGACTTGATACAAGTCACGTATTTGGAATAAAGCTTCATCAAATTTGATCCTGAATATATTTGATAACATTTGATAATAGATGGCGAAAGAAGCAAATGCATCAGCAGTATCCTCGTCTTTCTTAGATAACTTAACTAAGATTTCATCATCTGTCTCTGGCAAACTGTAGTCGATAATTTCATTGAACTTTATTTGCTTTTGCTTTTCTAAAGCTGTTTGGTATCTCTTTTCAAATGCAGCCTGGAACAATATAGCTTCTCCCTTTTTACCAGCTCTACCAGTTCTACCGATTTTATGGATATAAGAAGCAAGCTCATTACTTGGAGCTATTTGAATCACAGTGGTAATGTCGGGGAAATCTAAACCCCTGGCTGCAACGTCGGTACAGACAAACACACCACCCTTGTGGACTCTATAGTCACGAACATTTCTGTCTCTGGCGGCCTGACTCATCTTACCGTTAAGCACAAAAGCTCTTGATTTGATATCGTTCAATCTCATGGATCTGGATAATGTAGAATACATCCAATTGGACATGTGGATAGTTGGAACAAAAATTACACACTTGAAACTTGGGTCTTCTTTTAATCTTTTTAAAGCAAAGTCCATTGAACCAATGATGGATTCTTTGATGCTTTTGGTTCTGAAAATCACTTGGTTGATGTTTTCGTGTGCTTCGGTCTTGGTCTTATCAACACAGTCGATATACTTGAAGTCGGGTCCAATATATTCATTGGCAAAGCTTTGCACTTCTCCGTCGACGGTAGCACTGTATAACAAATGCTTGAAAGTAGGTGCCGACCCATTTCTGACTGCGACATTCTTTTCGGTCAAGATTCTAATAACCTCATGGACTTCATCTCTGAACCCGTTATCCAATAGTCTATCAGCTTCGTCATAAGTAATACTCTTGATATCTTTGAACTTTTCACCCATTCTTCTGTCGCTGATAGTCGCCATTAATCTACCGGGGGTGGCGATCACAATGGAAGGGGCCAAAAGTGTATCGAAATCACTTCTTTTACCACCAGTTAAAAGGGAAATCTTTGGAGAAAAATCTTTTCTTAATACAGGGTGAGCCTTAATAAAACGGACTAATTCGGCTTGGATTTGCATGGCCAAGTCTCTGGTAGGAGAAATAATCAAATGTTGCACTCTGTGTTTGTTTTTGAGACTTTGACTTCTACCTGGAATCAAGTCTGATAATATAGGTAACAAAAAGGCTAATGTTTTACCAGTACCAGTTTTTGCTCGAACAACAATCCCTTTTTCAGTTTCGATGGAAGGGATAACGGAGTTAGCCTGAACCTTCGTTAAGCTTTTATATTGAAGTTTATCAAGAGCATCTGAAATCATCGAGTCAACTTTGTCATGGTTTTTCAATTTCTGCAAAGTCCCATTAGGGTCCAAATCTGAAACTTTATCTTTTGGAGCGTCTGTTTGAACTGCTTCGCTGTAATTTCGACGTCCAAATATATTCCCATATTGGGAACCTAAACTTCCGATGCTACGACCTAACGGTCTATAGCTCAACAATAAGCTTCTGGAACTTAATCTAACAAATCCCATACTGTAGCTCATCTGAAAAGTTTTCGCAACAAATTCGCGAAGTGTTGAAAGAAAACTTCCAGTGCTAACAGAAAGTGCAAGAAACAGTAATTCGTTTTCTAAACACAAAAGCCATCAATTGAAACAGCAGGTTCCAGCAGACTTTTTGTGCTGGTAAAGATAAATATTGAAACTTTCGTAGTATTTTGTGGAATACTTAACGTGCTAGAGACAGTTTAACCAGCGCGGCCATTTTAGGCTTAAAAAAGGTACGAGAAGGTATAGAAAACAACCAAAACCTTGGAATAAGTTATATTCGTGAGGAATTAAGGTGTTCAACGCTAATAGTCCTTTAAAGGAAGGAGAAAGAAGATCGCAGAGTACACCAGAAGATTAATTGATGTCTGCTACTACGGCATTGACTACTTCTGCACTGAGCGGAACTGTCAATGGAACGGTTACTTCCAATAACCAATCTAACAGTAATGGTTCTGCTCATAAATCCAACCAAAGAATCGAATTGGAAAACTTAATACGTGAATTGCAAACCAAACTAGGACCTAACTGGGACAAGTATCACGAAAATTTAAGTTTATTCTTGATTGGAAAATTAAGTAGACAGGAGTTAGTTAACAATATTGTGCCAATTTTGAAGAACGGATTGATCAAGTATCACAATAAGCTACTTTTATTGAATTTTACTAATTCTTTCAAGGACATTCCTATAGATTTACAAGGAGAATTTGCTACATTCTGGAATAAAAAAGCAAAAACTAAAACTGTCAAATCGTCTCAATATGAAAAATTCAAACAAAATATTATGGGGTTGCCTATAAAAGAAAGAAGGAGAATTCGTAATATAACCCGAGATTCGGGTAAAAAGAACAAGATTAATGCTGGAATTACGTTAACAAGACATGCTTTATTACCAAAGATCCCTTCAATCCAAGACAAAGAACAACAACAGTTACAGGTGAACAATATTGTTGCTTGGCAACAGGATGTAGTCAATGGTATAAATACACCTTTGACCACCGAGACCTACGAATTGCCTGATACTGAAGATTTGTCAAAACGAGTTATAATGATGATGAGAGAAAACGGTTTGACAGGTGGTTTAAATCCCCAAGTACTAGAAATGCTTGTATTGGGTTTGGAAACATACCTTAAAAATATTATAGAGAGTTCCATTGACGTTGCCAATTTCAGGGAACATAAATATTCCAGTAATGACTTTTTATCGACTGCAATTCAAACTATCAAATCTGCAGAGGAAAAGTCCACCAAAAAGACCGATAGTAAACTAGAAGAATCTCCCAAAAAGGCCAAAGGAAGGAAGATTGCTAAACGAGGAGGAAAAAGAGGCAGAAGAGGCGGGGCCAAAACCAGATCAAGAGCTAGAGCAGAAAGCGATGATGACGATAATGATAACGATAATGAAAGTGACGATACATCTGATGAAAAGGATCTCAAATCTAAAAAGAGCGAAGAAGATGATGATCAAAATGATCCTAAAAGACGTAAAGTCACATTGAATATAGACGATATGTATAATAGCTTTGAAATGTTCCCATATTTGATAGAACCAGGTGGTCCAAAATACAGACTTAACTCATTAATGTTGAAAAACGATGACGAACCTATTGATGAAATAGACTATAAACTACCAAAATTTCAACTGTCATACTTAAGTGTTAACAACAAAATCGAAACGAATGGTGATAAACCCAAAGAACTGGAAGAACTGGCAGACAAATTGGTTCCTGGAAATAAAGCTCACATTGGAACAACAGATGAATTGAAATGGGTCATCCATGATCTATTCACTAAGATGTGAGTTTCAAAGATGTATATAATATATAGGTTCCTATTTATTCTGTAATAATACAAATTAGTTTGGTAACACTTCTAAAACCTCTTGATATTCAAGTGGATTCGATGTCATGTTCACCAAATATATTGATTTGGATGCTGATGTACTTTTTAGGAGCTGTTGCGTAAAATTTGAAGCCTTTAGACTGATTAGGGAACTCTGTGTCGTGGAAGGCTGGTGAGTAATGTCAACGAAAACCAAATTGGAATTGATTGAGCCCATATTCAACGATATAACAAACCCTCTATTGGTAGTACTATTCATATTCTGAAGGATGCTTTTGAAGTTTTCCGCTTCATCTAATATCATGCTTTGGCTTGGTATACTGGCAGCAGTAATCTCGGTTTTGTTTATAGATATGGTACGGCCTGAATCCAATAGATCTTTAATGGAACTCTCGCCTACTTCAAAGGCCTTGAAAGAAAGGTTCATATTTGTTTTTGACAATAAAACATAACTTTGGAAGATTGTATCAACCACAAAAGTCTCAGAAGGCTCACCACTAAAAATGTAAGTGAACTGACTGGATTCCTTGACGATCTGTGACGTGAGGAGTTGAAATTCTTCAATAAACTCTAAATTTGGTATGCTGTTGAAGGCTTTGCTGGCGGAGTATACTTTGCCATCAACAACAAACGAATTATCATCGATAGTAACATCTTTAGGCAAATTGATATAACTTCTCCTTGGTTTGTAGTTCATAATAGCATTTTCTAACACTCTTCTGGTCTTTATATGCTTCTTGACTTTAGCGGAAAGTTCATCGTGTTCAAAGTTACTCTTTTGTAGTTCTTCCGACACTTTGACGTCTTGTCTGTTTAGTTCCTTCAACTTCAGTTCCAAGTCCGAGATATGGCTCAACAAGTCGGCCTTTATTGATAAAAAGCTATCATCTGTTTGTTGTATAGATTCTATGGTCTTCTTTAATGTGTTATTCTTAGACTCCTGGTCTTGAATTCTTTTGTTTAATTGTGACAATTGAGCTTTTGTGGCTTTGAGTTGTGAATCTTTGGTGTTATATTGCTTAGTTAAGGAATCAAGCTTCTCGACTTTCGGTTGCAAGGACCTGGTCAACAGTTTATCGATCTCCATTTGTTCTTGTTGGAGTTTGTGATCGTTTTCCTTTATGATGCTCTGGAGATCCTTCTCCAACTGATGTTTCTGTTGTTTTAAATTGTTAATCACTTGCTTGATATCTTCGTCATTAAACTGCTTTGCTATGTTCAACTCTTCATTTAAGTCAAACTTGATATTCTCAAATTCAGTATTCAACTTGTGGGAGAATTCTTTTATCTTCATATTGATCAACTTTTCTTTATTGAGGACGTTGTTCATTATAGATTCTTCTAGATAGCCAAATTTTGACTTATGAGAAATTATTGAAGACTTTACATCGGACAATTTGTGATAAAGCTTTTTCTGGTGTCTTTTTAACTCTACAAGATCCACTTGCAAGTTGTCAGACTTTTGGGATAAATCTTTTAGATTTGAGCTCAACTCCTTGTTTCTTTGTTGGTGAAAGTTAATATCTTCATCCAACTTGTTATCATTAGGTCGATTTCTGTTCAAATTGGAAGCAGTGACTCTGGATTTGGGCGGTTTGGCTATTTTAGACTCTTGAAATGTCTGATTAAGGCCAATAAGTTTATTGATATGCAGCAAATTAAAATTAGGGTTGGATTTAGACTTGAAATCTATTTGATTCAGTTTTGGATTCTTTGTGGTATCTTCATCAATTCGAGCCAACGTAAAATCCAAAGACGCCAGCCTTTTCCCTGTACTTTTAGAATCTCTATCGACAGTGTTGTCAATGTTTTCAAGAGGCCTCTTGGGGATTCGAGACATCTTTTTGCAATAATAACTGAGCTGTTTTGAGATGTAAATAAACAGTGCGATTTATGTATTTACAAGCTATGAAATATAAATAAAGTTGCTCTCCATGGTTATTAGAGAGGTTGAAGGCGACTAGAAATGCCGGAATATTGTTGACAGTGTATGGTTATGGTACTGGAATGGAAAAAGAAGCACCGAAAAGGGTGGAATGGGGACTGGATTTGATAGTGAAGCGTCGGTGGCCGAAATTGAAACGAGCGCAGTACTACAGTCGTGCTACGGTAGCACCAACACCACCAGAATTTATCCTAGAACTCGCTGCTAGAACTCGCTGCTAGATATCACTGCTAAAACATATTACTAGTGGATGGCTTTGATTTGAAACTGTTGTGTTGCCCCTTTCCTTGTAACTGTAGCTTCTTTCTACACTGTCCTCTATTCATTTACTCTCTAACTGAAGTCTTTGGATTGTAAGTTTCGGGTCATGGCCGGTAAAGCTACACGCACCCCATCAAGTTCTGGAGTCATTATGACTTGACAGCCCAATCTTGAAGTTTCTGTTAACCCAAAGGCCAAATCCAACATATCATTTTCGTCGTCTTCAGGCTCTGGAGTTTCATCATAAAAGTCTGGATCTATGATCATGTGGCAGGTGGAACAGGCGCAGGAGCCTCCACAGGCACCTTCAACATCTAATCCATGATGTTGAGCAATATCCATCAAATTATCACCTGCTGCCACTTCACATTTAACTTGATTACCATCTTTGGTGATAAAAGTTATATGGAGCTCTTCTCCGGGTTTAGGTTTATGAACATGGCCATGGAAATTGACCGCTGATTGGTGGAATTGTCTTTGGGTGGAATACCTGAATGAATACATAGCATTATACTTTGAAATATTGCAATTTGAGGTTCCGTCATTACAAGTACTGGAAGTGTTGAAATTTAAAGAACTAAATGATCTGAAAGCTCTAAAACTACCAAAAAAACTGGAATTAGTTGTATTAAATGATACATATCCTGAATTCTTCATTGGTTGACTAAGAACCTGTCTCGTGGTACTGGTTGCACTCTTCCACATCGTTATGTTCGTCACTTCTGTCAATTCAAAAATTTTTCATGAGAATCGCATCGTTACTAATGGAGCCAATGTGGTTGGGCGTTGGCACCAAAGACGGTATGAGATGTGGGACTATTGCGAATGTGAGAGGTACTAGGAGTTGGCCAAGCAGAAACAACTCCGACCTAGTAGAGTCCCCAACTATCAACTATTGCCACGACAAGGTGACTGAAAAACTATATATTAACTAAATTTACTGGCAAGAACTAAAAATATCAAAATAATCAACACAGCAATGATTGCATAACTAATGAACTTGTTGGCGGTCAATCTTCTGCTCATGGACTTCAATGTCTTGAGGGATTTGTCCACATAGCCATCTGCAGCCAACAACGTATTTCTTGTACTGGATATCTGTTCTCTTTGAGCTCTCAAGTCATTCAAGATATTCCCACCGATATTTTCTGTTTCCAAGGCAATTCTTTGTGAGTCTCTTATACGTTCAGAAGACCTTTCTAATGAGGAGTTGTTGCTTAACAATTGCTTTCTTTGGTCATCATGTAAGTCTACACTTTCTCTATTGTCGCTGTATCTGCTGCCAAACAACTCGTGTTTATCTTGATCATCCAATAAACCTTTCAATTGTGCTTTGCAGTCGTTCACTTGTGTTTTGTATTGACGAATCTTGGTGTTATAAGAAGATCTCTGGTTTGAGGGCAAGTTTTGCACTTCCAAGCTCATTTGATCGATCAATTCCAAACACTCGTCGGTGGCTACTTCTATGGCTTTTAAGGATTGTTTTCTTTGATCTAGATGTTAGTACCTTGCAATAAAACATGGCAATGTATGGAATATCTGTATCATGGTCATTCAACAAATACCCCTGTGCTCGTCCTCCCACTCCCTACCGTTCTTCTCGTCCCACATTTCCTCATGTACATACCAGCACTACCAGACCCAGCCGAAGATATCTTCGATTTGGCGTCTTGAATAGCCAACTGAAAGTCGCTTTCATAACTATCAAATAAAGACATGATGTTAAGGAGTTTCGCACCGAAAACTGCTCTTTATGAGAACCCGTTGAAGAAAATACGCCAGACGAGAACACAGAGTATAAAGACTATATCATATTACTAAAACTAAACTAACAAGCTTCTAATGTCTTGCTTCGAATTCTTCACCCTCATCGTCTTTGGAGTTGTATTTCTTGTAGGCGGACTTGATATTGTTAATGAAATCACTGTTGAAAGCAGGATTAGAATGGGATGACGTTGCTGATCTGGTTGGAGATAATGTCAATTCTTCCTTTTCTCTGGCAATCATCTCATTATAATTCAAGATGGATTTGTTTCTGACCAACTTGGCCTTGACTTGTTCTTCTTCCTCGTCTAAATCTAAAGAATTCATAGTCAAGTTCAATAATGACTTACCTGATCTTCTTCTTAACAATCTACCTGGGAATGGACCTGATTTAGGGAAGTATTGTTCGACGTTTTCTTCGTTCAATTCCGATAAATCTGGTGGTTGGTTGCAATCATCTTCAACCGTCATCTCGTTGTAGATGCTCTGTCTTCTCGGAGTGCCATTGGATTTAGGTGTTCTTGGTGGCTTGTATCCTTTACCGGTATCGTGAATCAATTTGGCTGCCAATGCGGTCCATCCACATTGATGGGATGCTCCCAACCCTCTACCAGTGTCACCATCAAAGTATTCGTAGAATGGAACACACTCTTTGAATAATGGGTCTTTGTCTAATAAATCGCTTCCCCCATTCGATGGTCTGTTGCCTTCTTCGTCTGGCATGAACAAGTTGATCAATCTGTATTGAATTTCTTGGGCACATTGAGCCAAGTTTAAAAATTGCCCCGATCCTTTAGGACATTCAACTTTCAAGTCAGGTCCATAATAAAGGTAAAATCTTTGTAATGCTTCGATTAACAAGAAATTGGTAGGGAACCAGATAGGTCCTCTCCAATTGGAATTACCTCCAAACATTCCACTATCAGACTCCCCAGGTAAATATTCGACTTTAAAGTTCTCTCCATTAACGTTCATTTCAAACGGATGTTCTTCGTGGTACTTAGATAATGATCTGATACCGAAATTGGATAAAAATTCATCTTCATCCAACATTCTTTCTAAAATACTCACCAATCTATCCTTATCGACCAAAGCTAATAACAATCTATCACCTGCACCTCTGGTTTCCATTGAAGCAATATTTCTTTCGGCCATGGTCTTTTTATGATTGATAAACCAGTTCAATCTCTTTTTGAATGAAGGAAATTTCTCTAATAACTCTGGTTCTAAAGTTAAGGAAGCATATAATGGGATCAAACCAACCAACGATCTAACTGGTAATAATTGGGCATTGTTACCACCATAAGAAATGGCATCATAGTAAAATTTGTCATTTTCATCCCACAAACTAACCTCTCTACCGTCACTTTTATAAGTCATGGCATCAGCAATCAAAATGAAATGTTCAAAGAATTTCGAAGCAATGTTTTCGTAGATTGGTTTGGTTTTAGCCAATTCTAATGCGATGTTTAACATTTGTAAAGAAAAGAAAGCCATCCAACCAGTTGAATCAGCTTGTTCCAAACTACCACCAGTTGGTAATGGTTCGGATCTGTTGAAAATACCAATATTATCTAAACCTAAAAATCCACCTTCAAAAACGTTATTACCATCGTGATCTTTTCTATTGACCCACCAGGTGAAATTGATCAATAATTTTTGGAATAAAGTCTCCAAGAACGCTAAATCTTCTCTTCCGTACATTTTCTTTTCGATTTTGAAGATACGGAACGCAGCCCAAGCATGAACTGGAGGGTTCACATCACTAAAATTCCATTCATAAGCCGGAATTTGACCGTTTGGATGCATGTACCATTCTCTGGTCAATAAATCTAATTGTTTTTTGGCAAATTCAGGATCAATCATAGAAAACGGAATACAGTGGAAAGCGGTATCCCAAGCAGCAAAGAAAGGATACTCCCATTTATCAGGCAATGAAAGGATATCATTGATATACAAATGTTTCCAGTCCTTGTTTCTACCATTTGCTCTGTTTGGAGGAGGTTTTGGAGTGTCGGAGTCACCTCTGGACCAGTAATCATGAATGAAATAATAGAATTGTTTGGTCCATAATAATCCTGAAAACGCTTGTCTTTGGACAGTTCTAAGTTCATCAGGCATTGGCAAAGGACTAACTTTCCAATAGAAAGCGTCAGCTTCGTCTTGTCTCTTGGAAAACGTATTATCAAAGTCGTATTCATCAATCTCCTCTAAATGTTTACTTAATTTATAACGAATAGTAACGTAATCTCCAGCTGGGACTTCATCAAACTTAAACCACCCGGCAGCTTTTGTACCGGTTTTTTCTGGGTTCACAGCATCTTGTGCATCGTTGACAACATGTTCATGGAAAGCATCTTTGACATACTTGGACTTATTCTCTTGATCGTACAACTTTTTGCTATTGGTCTCGTTGTCAGTAAACAAAATATTAGCTTCAATATCATCAGAACCTTCAGAAAACCCTGGAGATGGAGCAAACAACAAATATCTTTTACCAAAATGATGGTGGTCGATTTCAATGGTATTATCATCGATTTGTTTCATAGAGGGAATTGGTTTGGAGTTCCCACCCCAAGACCAGTAGTTTCTCAACGTAACATGAGGTAAAATATGTAAAGGAGCAGGTTTATCGGATCTGTTGTAAGCAGTGATTCTAAATAACAATTCATCCGGGTCATCTTCCTTGGCCATTTCAAATACAACATCGAAGTATTCGTTGTTATCGAAAAGACCAGTGTCCTGGATTTCATATTCTCTTTCTAATCTTGAACGCTTACCATTTTCTTCCACCAATTGCTTATAAGGAAACTCGTTTTGAGTATACTTGTAAAGATACTTCATATAAGAATGGGTAGGGGTGTTATCTAAGTAATAATAGAGTTCTTTAACGTCTTCACCATGATTTCCTTGACTGTTGGTGACACCAAATAACTTTTCCTTCAATATTGGATCCTTACCATTCCATAAAGCCATGGTAACATTGATTAATTGATAAGTATCAGAAACACCCGCCATACCATCTTCTCCCCATCTATAAGTACGAGAATGACTATGTTCAAAAGGGAAGTCGGACCAAGCATCACCACTCATGGAGTAGTCTTCACGGACGGTGGACCATTGACGTTCAGCAACATAACATCCCCAAGTTTTGAAGTTGGGGTCCTGCAATCTAGATTCTTCCGCTGTTAAATTAGACATGTTAATAGTGTTCACAGTTCCTATTGTGCACTATTTCCTGTAATTGCTATCAATTGCTATCAATTCTTACCTCAATTGATCAGTACTTCTTCAAATTCTAGCTGCCAAGTTTATAATTCAGCTGTTTTCTCCCTACTTTCCAATTCTATTTTTATAGATCAATTTCCAAATTTCAGGGTTTCTTCGCGAGCAATCATTATTAATATTTGTAAGGCCGTTAATAAATGGGCAAGTTAGTAAGTCAAAAGTTTTCTTGTGATTTGAGAGCGATTTGATTGGAGACTGAGAGTGGTGTAAGAATGAAGTGTTTAGAGCTGATTGTGTGGTGTAAGAAGTGAAGTATTTAGTTTAGATTGATATGTAGCAACTGATCTGAAATGGCGATCTGAGATAGTTTATGACTTGTCACTTTGCGATTTGTAATTTATTACTTGCGACTTGTCACTTGTAGAGAGGCGTTATGAGTCGTTATGCATTATTAGAAACAACTGGAAATGTTAACCAACTGAGATTTAACGTTGAAAATATGGAATTGGTCCAACTTGATTATCAAGTAGTCTAAATCGATATTCAAATTCTGGACGATACTAACGAAAAGATCCATTGATAGGTCATTTATGACTTCAAAGTTGATTAGAGTATTGTTGAATTTGAATAAATCAATCAAGTTGAACTGGATCAATTTGAGTTTGGGCAAGTTTAACTTTAAATTATTTAAGTTTTTGAAGAATATTGGAATCTTAAGTGTCTCTAGGTTTTTGAAATTTTGAATTAGTTTGAATAACTGAACAGGATTTAAAAAGTTGAGTATCATATTCTTATTATTAGACAAGATTTTGAAATTCAAGTCAAGTGATAGTAAATTTTCAGTATCTAGGTTACTCAATAAACTGATCAAGTTGGATTGTAAATTATTGAGCAAGTTAATATTTATCGTCAATCTACTCAAATTGGTTTTGTTTAGAAAATTATAAATATAATAATTGTTATACTCATTGTTAATTAGATCAATTTTTAGGTTTTTCAATCCTTTGGGTTCGAAATTATCAAGTAAGTTATTATTATTGAGATTTTCATAACAGTTTATGAGCTTTAAATCTCCAATATTTTCAAACTGGATTTTTTCAATCATTAAATTGACATCTTCTGTGGTTAAGTATAAGTTTTCTAATGTTAAGCTCTTCAATTTTAAAGGTGTTTCGTTATTAAAGATGTTTTCTAACGTATCTTCAACATGCACCAAGTTCTTTTTAGAAATTTTCAATTTGTAAAGATGGGGAAAGTTATGTAAATTGATTTGAACGTTTTTGAAATTCTTGAAACCTGAAAGACTCAAACTTTTGATATTGGCAAATTGATAATTCAAGTATTGAAAATTCTGGAAATTCCCGTTTAAGATTTCGAGTTTTGTGGTGGGTATTAGATTGATTAGTTTAACATCAATATTATAGTTAGAATACCACTTGAATTCTTGTAAATTAACCAATTTGGGGAAGAATAATTTAAAATACTTGAATATTTCATCTTCAGGCAAATCAGGAATACTTTTGAACACCAAACTATTGACAAACAAACAATGGTCTTTCTCTATCAAATTTTTAAAGAATTTCTTTAGATTATACCTTTTGGTAATGACTATAACATCTTTGGAAGTCTGGTGATTATTCGAATTAACCTCAATATAGTTATATAATTTGGGAGTAATTATGCTATTAAACTTCTTACTAACCAAGCCTAAACACACCAAGTCTTTTCTATCGACTTGTTCTATTATGGTATCTATCAACTCTACAGGTAGTTCGTCTAACATGGTGTAGAATGCATGTTGTTTTTCTCCAGACTTGATGGTTATTATACTTCAAGCCGTTATTCGGGATTGCTGCAAAATCTCAGATTTGTAACCATACACAGTTTGATTTCAATGTAACGTGAACGGTCGTAATTAGTGGTGTTTGACGTGATTGTGTGAGGCTCTTATAGGCTGTAATGCAAGGGGTAGACTGTATTGGACTGTATTATAGTGTGTATAGTCTCTGAAACATTCATCGTAAGGTAAAAGATACATGTTTATAGGTACTTGAGGTGCTGCAAATTGTAAGTTTTGCAACTTTCACAGCAAATTTAGTCGGTGAGATTGTAGTTTGTAAAGAGACCGGAGTGATGGATGCATAAACTAGAGAGTATCATTTGTATATATGCAGCATATATATACATAGAACGATAATAATAGGTTGTTAACACTTTGATATGGATGGTACATGCAAGTAGTTCAGCCCGCATAATATGCATCACATCTTGCATACATTCAGAAAATCCAAGATACTAGTCAGTACGCCACGAATCAGCAGATAGTATACCCGAATCATATTACTATAAAACTTATTTCCATAATCAGGAACCTAGAAAGAGAATATGTGTTTACAATTGCAACCAGTCTCAGTAGTCAATGTGATGATGCAGTACCATCGGTGCTAGACCCCAATTTACAACTAACCACCTCCACACGTCTTATCTACATTCCCCATTGTTACCAATTTATAAATATTTGGTATATCTAACGTTATCTACATTATATAAGTTGGAGTAGTTTAGATGAAATAGGAGCCCTAGTTTAGTCTGAAATATGTCAACAGCTCTTCTTAGAGTTCTAATTCGGAACTGTAAAACGGCAGAATTACATCTCTGCCATTGTACAGTAGCTGATACCATCATATCACATAGAAATACATTAATATAGTCTTATACTAATATAGAACCCTACAATACAACTATCAGCTATTACCAATACTACATCAAGTGTTCCTGACGTGCCCCACCCAATGACATGGAAAAAGAAACTTCGGATGGATCGATCCTAAGACCTTTGTTACATGGAGATGTCGTGTTCCCCTAAACGAACTGACCCAGACCATTGGGCCCGTGGTTGGCGATAGCGACTTACACCCATGCGAAGCAGCGTTCCAGGACCTTAAGCCCGCCCAAGGCAGTGGGGCCGTGGTGCCTTGGACCATTTTTAGCACTAGACAAATACAGGCCCGCAACCTTTATGGTCGACGTAAGGAAATTCCCAGTGTTCATCAGCACAATTGTCTTAGATAATAAGCAACAAGAGAAGGCAAAGAGCAATAACCATAAACAGTATTCTAATAACTCGTCAATGATAGATAACAGCAAGGTTTAGGCTTTGTTTCAAGATTAGGTTATACTAATCAGTCTGGTGACATTCCGATAGCACAGGTGTACCATCATCGATGAACCAAATATGTTAGCTATTCGACTCTATTTCAGTGGGAAACACACCACTATACAAATATCAGCTTAACTATCATACCCTACTTGTGTAATTGTACCCCAGCCCTTTGTAAATTGTCTATTCACTGAATTTACTACCGATGTGCGCAACCCAATATTACACAAAGCCAAAGTCGTTTTTGAAAAATTTCAATTGGGGGAAAATCTCATTTCTCAAGCGCTAGCAAAGGATACAGAGACCAAGGTCGAGAATAATCCGTAGATTTAATAGATTTTAACGTGGTTAGCTTAAACAAACAGCCACTTGAAGCATACACCAAGCAAGTCATTTGTTCCAGTAAATTTTTTGCCGTCAAAAACTCCCTGCTTCCCTTAAATTCCCTCCAGGTAGACATTGCCATTGAAGTATCCTTGTCGATTAATTTATAATTCCTGATATTCCAGTCATTTGGTTTTTTTAGTAATTCCCATTATTTATAACTCAGAGCCCTACTAAGTAATAGTTTTACATTTGGTTGCCCCGTTCCTTTTTATTTGTTGGCTTTTTTAACTATAGATTCATTACTAATTCTGTTCCATCCCGATCTCATTAAAGTAGTACGACTCATAAATTACAAATCACCAATATGTTTAATACTAAGATATTTGAAAACAGTTCAAATACTCAAGGCTCCGCTACACCTTCGATAAATATCCCCAATGCCGACAACACCCAACCGATTGATATTACTTATCAAAGGTCTTCAATTTTCAATAATTCAAGATTTAGAAGAGAAAGTTTGGCTCATTCTCAGGGTATGGGTGGCGTAAGTTGGGGTTCAATTACTATCGGCTCTTGGTTAAAAGATGAAGTTATGATGTTGAATAACCATAATCAAAACCAACCTCAAAATCAAGGTCAGCTTCCAAATAGTATTAACCCTAATCCAATTAATACCAATATGAATATTAATGGAGGTAATAACAATCCTAATAATAATCATTTCAATATAAGGAGAGGATCATTCCGTTTCAATAATTTCAATCATAATAACTTTAACCACAATAATTCGATTGCCTTATCGCCACCACAAACTTCATACTTGCCGAATTTAGAAGCGGATTATTGTAAGGATTACAGTTGTTGTGGTCAATTATTACCAACTTTGCATGACTTATTAAGGCATTATGAAGAAGCGCATATCAATTTGAGTCCACCAACTGATAATACTAACCATTTGTTGAATTCCAACAGAAATAGAAATATGAACAATATCCACAATATATTAGAAACAGTTTCTACTACAGATGTGTTTTTAAATAACCAACAACAACAAATGCAGCTCCAACAACAAGCTCAACAGGTACAACAACAACAACAGTTGCAGCAACAACAAGCCCAACAAGCCCAGCAACATCAATTACAACAGCAACAGCAGCAGCAGCAACAACAACAGCAAATGCCTGAAACAATACAAAACCCTAGTCAAACACAAACTTTTCAAAAGCTGTCGCCGCAAGTTAATCAATTCAGCTTACAACAACACACACCTCAAACACCACAACAATTGTCACAAACGCCGTCAGATTCAGGATCACCAATGGATGAAGATGATTTAATGTATATAGATGATCCAGCCAGACACTTGTATGTCATGGAGAATAATGAAGACAAACCATTTAAATGTCCAGTTATAGGATGTGATAAGAATTATAAAAATCAAAATGGTTTGAAATATCATAGATTACACGGACATCAAAATCAAACGTTAAAAGAGAATCCAGATGGAACCATATCGGTTATCGATCCTGAATCCAATACTCCATATTTAGATGCTTCAGCCTTGGAAAAGGATAAGCCATATAGATGTGAAGTATGTGGCAAAAGATACAAGAATTTAAATGGGTTGAAATATCATAGAGGACATACTACTCATTAGTGACGAAAAAAAGTAACAAATACGTTCATTACAAAGTATAGAGTTAAAACCAACCAGTATTTGAATGGTTTTGACCATATTTATAATTGATAAAGAAATAGTTCGAATAATAAAACAGAAAATAAGTAAAAAAATGGGATCATATGATTATGGTAGGTTACTTGTATTATACGCATTTTGGGTTTCAATGCATTGGATAAATGTATAGATATATATAAATGGGTCATTTATATGGTATGTAAAATATATTAATGTTTAATCCGCATAGTTAGTAGGTTCTGATAGAATAAAGTGAGGTAGAACTGATTGTGGAATACTCTCAAAACTCATTTGAAAGCAAGATGCTGTAGACGGCTTCATAACATAATGACCACAGCATTTATCTTGGTGCTAATCTCCCGGACTTACTTTGACTATGACTCAAAAACCTTATTATCACGTTTTAACCGCACATTCTGCCACAGGCAATTTCGCTATCAACGGTGCGGCAAATAGCACCAGTTGTGGGCGGGCTCTGTGCGGACTCTGTGTGGGCCCTCGCTATTTAGTGCACATCGGGTCTAAATGTGGTGCGGGCTCCCCTGAATTCCAGCACCACACCTGTTCGCTGCCTGGTGGTACTAATGAATGCATGCGAAATGGAAAAATTCTCATCAATCATCATGGATAACTATAATGAACAGCATACGATTTCCAACTTGTCAGCGGGTTTGAAGAATGTGAACATACAGGGCCAGCTCCAGGCACAACAGCAGCAGCAGGACCAAAGAGCAGGAAACTCCAATCTCAATATTTTACAACAACAATTACACAGCATGAGTAACGATCAAGTTCAACAATCAAGGATTTCGAGCTTTTTCTCCAATCAACCTACTGAAGGTTATACCTTGTTCAGTCATAGGTCGGCACCTAACGGGTTTAAGGTGGCTATCATATTAAGTGAGTTGGAATTGAGTTATAATACCATTTTTTTGGACTTTAATAGTGGTGAGCAAAGGGCACCAGAATTTGTATCTATCAATCCCAATGCGAGAGTCCCTGCTTTAATCGACCATTATAACGAAAATACTTCTGTATGGGAAAGTGGAGCGGTTATATTTTATTTGGTATCGAAGTATTTGAATGAAAATGGGGATTGCAAACTATGGTCAAACAGTTTGATCGAACAAAGCCAAATCAGTTCTTGGGTTTTCTTCCAGACCAGCGGACACGCCCCTATGATAGGCCAGGCTTTACATTTCCGTTACTTTCACTCCTCGCCAGTTCCAAGTGCCGTTGAGCGTTATACTGACGAAGTTAGAAGAGTTTATGGGGTGTTGGAGATGGCTTTGGCGGAAAGAAGAGAAGCTTTAATCATGGATTTAGACGTTGAAAATGCAGCTGCTTACCTGGCAGGAACCACACCTTTATCTCAGTCGAGGTATTTCGATTACCCTGTATGGTTAGTTGGTGATAGAGCCACAATTGCTGATTTATCTTTTGTACCTTGGAATAATGTTGTTGATAGAATAGGCATTAACTTGAAATCAGAGTTCCCAGAGGTGTATAAGTGGACAAAATATATGATGAGAAGACCAGCTGTTATTAGAGCTTTAAGAGGCGAGTAAAAAGATGCCTTGTCCTAAGATTAGATATTTTAATGATCATGCAATGTATATTCTTTTATATATTTACGAATTTAATAAATATTACAAATAATGAAATGATAAATATCAAATGTAACAAAAGTTTTGTCTTCAGCTTCTTTTTAGTAGTATGTGTTACAGGATAAGGTAAATGGTCTTTTTCGTAAATTTCGTTAGATTTTTCATCAAAATAGTCACCAGAATCGTCGGAGTCGTCATCAGAACTCACATAGGACGAAATAGTTTCAGGATTATCTATATGGGATTCAAAAATAGGGAATGCAGTAGCCTTTTTATCGATAATCTCAAATACCAACGACTTGATGCCCTCTTTTGTTTGGTAAACTTCCTCAAACCCCTTTTCATAGATCTTTTGGGTTCCAATCGAAAGATAGCTACTCATGAGATCAGAACTCACCTCTGTAACATGTTTTTCAATCCTGATAGTACCTCTGTCCTTGTCAACAGCGATATCTTGAGGTTTTCCCATACACATTTGTTGTTATCTAAACGAGATTATGAGAATCGGAAAAGAACGAAGTTGCAAAATATATGCAAAACGACAAATGTTTACATTTTGGCGGAGAAAACAATAACCAGCACCAAAAGAGAAGTCCAACGGAATAGCCGTACATTACGTTTTCTATACAGTTAAAATAGTTCTTTTACAATCATAAGTCCTAAGAAAGAGTCGATGACAGCGGTGGCGGCCAAACTGGTGATTTCGCTGCTACTATCAAATGGGGGGCTGACCTCCACCACGTCGGCACCCACCAAATTGATGCCTTCCAACCCGTCTAAAACACTAAGCAATTCTCTGGTGGACCAACCTCCTACTTCCATGGTCCCTGTGGCTGGAGCGAATGCAGGATCCAACACATCTATGTCCACACTGATATAGACCGGGGACTCCCTACCGATATCTTTTAATAGCTGGGCCACAACCCCACGAATGCTCAAGCGGTCGATGTCTCTTGCGTTGATGGTTTTGAATCCACAATCTTTGTCATGTTTGGAGTCGTAGTCATCATCAATGTACGGAGCTCTTAATCCCACATGATAACACCCAGTCAGATTTAAGTAGCCTTGTTCTGCTGCGTAGTGCAAAAAAGTACCATGATTAAGCTTCATGTAGTCCGAGATACCACCTCCTAAGACTTTGGGATCCCAGGTATCGATGTGGCTATCAAAATGGATAACATTCAAAGGTCCGAATTTTTCGTAAGCAGACTTAAGTGTCATCAATGTGATAGTATGGTCTCCACCCATAGTAATAATTTTTGTGTTGGAAGAGGTATTATTGGAGGGATGTCTGTGGATAGCTCTTTGGCCACGATACAATTGGTTTAAAGCAATACGGTTATCGAATGGAGTTAAAGGCACATCACCACAATCAATAAGCGTCAAATTATGATTGCTACGATCATATGGGTTGATATGGGTTAGATTACTATTGCTGTGACCGTTGTTTCTGACTAAAGTAGCGCCTCCAAGTCTTCTGGCACCACTTCTGATACTTTCTGGCCCAAATCTAGCACCGGGCCTATAAGACACTCCAGTATCGAAAGGTGCACCTACAATGGCAATGTCGATAGGTTTATCATAATTGGAAGGATCAAAGCAGTTGAAATGGTCGAAGTTTCCAAATGTAATTATACCTCCAAACATATTGTGATTATGGGAAATATCATCAGTCTCATCGTCACTAGGCAATTTCAATTTTGTTTGATATTTTAAGAACGATTGGTGGGACTTGATTGCTTGTTTTTTGGAGCTTTCTTTAGCAAGCTTAGATTGGAAATTAGCAAAATTGCTATAATCTACTTCAAGATTACTTTCTAAAAGTACTTCAGCTACAGAAATCTTCCCCAGCTTTAGAAGGCTGGTTTTATAAGCCAAACTATCAGTGTCTTCAACCAATTGTCCATAAATAGAGTCCAAAAATGATTGTGGCAAACTAGTATTTATGTCAGCATCATCAGCATATGTTTGAATTGTAACAGCTTGAACAGCTACTAACAAAAGAGTGTATGCAAGTTTCATTAATGAGATGGAGATATTTGCGGTTTCTTATATGTTTTATCGGCGCCGCAGGCATCCATATTAGGAATGTGGTTGCGGCCAATGCATTAGTTGCAAAATAGATGCAATAGATATGTAATACAGATGCATTAGCAGTCACGTATTAGTAGCAAACGCATTCGCTTACAGTATTCAAAGCAGACAAAAGTATACTGGCAGGCAGAGTCATTTCCAGAGACATTGTGGCTAGTGACGTGGATTTAATCCTATCGGATGTAGAGTGTGGAGATTCACCATTATACGACCTTGATCGTTTATTGAAGTATAAAAGTATTCTTTACATTTAATTTCAAGCAACGTTATCTGAAACATGTCTGTTTATATTGTATCTTCTGCCAGAACTCCAATTGGTTCTTTTGGAGGTGCTTTGTCGACATTAAACTATGTAGACTTAGGGTCCCATGCTGTCAAATCAGCAGTTGCTAAAGTTGATGTGCCAATAGACCAAATTGATGAGATCTTCTTTGGCTGTGCATTGTCAGCTAACGTTGGTCAGAATCCCGCAAGGCAAGTAGCTCTTGCTGCAGGATTATCTGAGGCTGTAGTTGCTACCACAATCAATAAAGTGTGTGCTTCAGGGATGAAGTCAGTGATTTTAGGCTACCAAGCAATAAAGACGGGCTCTGCTGATATAGTTGTTGTGGGTGGAGCTGAATCAATGTCCAATGTTCCATATTACGTCGATAGGAAACCTTTAAAGTATGGTAATGGAGTTCTAGTCGATGGGTTGCAAAACGATGGCTTGAAAGACGCCTATGATGGCTTTCTTATGGGAATGGCTGGGGAAAAGTTATCAAAAGATAGAGGCTATACAAGAGAAGATGCTGATAAGTATGCCCTAGGCTCTTATCAGAAAGCTTTCACTGCTATAGACACTGGCAAATTCACCAACGAGATTTCTCCCATCGAGGTCAAGTCCAGAAAAGGTACTTCTATCTTAGATAAAGACGAGGACTTGAACAAATATAACAAGGAGAAGTTGCTTGCGGCCAGAACGTCGTTTGTAGAGAACGGAACCATCACTGCTGCCAATGCACCATCACTTAACGACGGGGGAGCGGCCCTTCTCTTGGTTAGTGAAAGGAAATTGCAGGAGTTGAACTTGGTGCCTTTGGCAAAGATTCTCTCGGTAGGCGAGGCCGCTTTGGCACCCATCGACTTCACTATAGCACCGTCGACCGCGGTGCCTATCGCTTTAAAAAGGGCCAAGTTGTCGGTAGCAGATATCGACTACTTCGAATTCAACGAAGCCTTTTCACAAGTAGGCATGGCAAACCCTGAGATCTTAGGCATCGAGCCCTCCAAGGTAAACGTTTATGGGGGAGCAGTAGCCTTGGGCCATCCCTTAGGCTGTAGTGGTGCTAGGATTGTAGTTACATTACTATCTGTGTTAGCACAGGAAGGAGGAAAGCTTGGTGTCGCTGGGGTTTGCAATGGAGGCGGTGGTGCCTCCTCTATAGTCGTAGAGAGTTGCAAATAGTCCAGTCTATGCTTATATATATTAATTGTATACATCTCCCAAGATGATGGACTTCACCACTGTGTAGTCATCTATACCGTATAAAGAACCTTCTCTACCGAAACCAGATTCTTTGACACCACCAAAAGGCAAAGCAGCATCGGTGAATACCCCGACGTTAACAGCTACCATACCGGCTTCCAATTGTTCTCCCATGTACCAAGCAGTATTGACGTTTTCGGAAAAGACGTAGGCAGCCAAACCAAATTCTGTGTCATTACAGTATTTAAGGGCTTCATCTCTTTCATCAAACTTGAATACAGCTGCTAAGGGACCAAAAGTTTCTTCCTTGGCCACCAACATATCTTGAGTAACATCAGTCAACACGGTTGGGGCATAGTAGTTTGGCCCTAACTCAGATAATTTACCTCCTTTAACAGCAAACTTGGCACCTTTCGACACGGCATCGTCAACATGGCTCTCAACTTTCTTAACAGCTCTTTCGTTAATCAAACAACTATGGGTCACACCTTGATCGAAACCATTACCAATCTTGAAAGCATTGACTTTAGCAGCCAATTTGGTCACAAATTCATCATACACCTTGGATTGTACATAGATTCTATTGGCACAAACACAAGTTTGACCCAAGGATCTGAACTTAGATAAAAGGGATTGTTCTACGGCCTTGTCGACGTTGGCATCGTTGAACACAATGATTGGAGCATTCCCACCCAATTCAAAAGACAATTTCTTTAATGTAGAGCTGGATTGCTTCATCAAGATCTTTCCTACGGCAGTAGAACCGGTGAAAGAGATCTTTTTGATCAAAGGACTTTCACAGAACTTCAATCCGCACATTGGGGTACTTTCAACCGACGAAATCACCACATTGAACACACCAGCAGGGAAACCGGCCTTATCAGCTAAGTAAGCTAAGGCCAAAGAAGACAATGGGGTTTGCGCGTCTGGCTTTAAAATGGTGGTACAACCGACCGCTAAAGCTGGGGCGGCCTTTCTGGTACCCATGGCACTTGGAAAATTGAAAGGACACAACAACCCAACAGGACCTACGGGCTGCTTCAAGGTGATGACCTTGTTGTTATTGTTACTTGGTTGTATGGTATGGCCGTAGACCCTCTTGGCTTCCTCAGCAAACCATTCGAAGTAGGAGGCAGCGTACTTGATCTCACCAATGGCCTCAGGCAAAGGCTTTCCATTCTCCCATGTCAAGATCTTAGCCAAATCGTCGATGTTTTCAGTCATCAAGTTGAACAAGTTTCTACACCACTTTGATCTGTCGTAGGCATTGGTTTTTTTATAGGTAGTGAACGCATCATATGTGTTTTGTATGGCGTAATCGATTTCTTCAGGCAACAAGTCCACCAATTCGATGATTTCTTCCCCAGTTGCGGGATCGTAGACCTTGAAGGTGGAAGTGGACTTGGACTCAAACCATTGTCCGTTGATGAACGATTGCTTTCTGATGAGCTCGGGGTTCTTGAGTGTAGGGGCCATAGTAAAAATATCCTACAAATACAAAACTGAAGGAATATGAAAACAGCAAAGGTGCAATTATATATGTTGCAGCCAAAGTCCCGCGCGGGAAGGCCCAAATAGGCAGGTGAAGCAGAGTCACAGCGACAGCGACATAGACGTAGACAGACGTAGACATAGATAGACATAGCACAATTACAAGTTGCAGATAGTAATAGTAGACAGTAGACAGTAGACAGGCAGAGTGTGGGTAGGGAAGAAGCCAGGTCCAGAACAGTGGAGTTCAGGTGTCGCGAACGGTGTTGGTGGTCCTTTCAGCTTCATAATGTATCATCTATCTTCTACCATAATATAGTTTACTAGACAAACAAACATCAACACAACTGGACAAAGCTTACAAATCTGGTACCAGTTCTCGGTGCCAACGCTAGGGATTCTCAGTGCCTACGCTAGCGCGTTCTGGGGCCCAAGCTACGAGTTCTCACTGAAAACGCTACGAGTTCTCGGGCCAACGCTGCCAATTCTCAGTGCCAACGCCGCTAAAGCTCACAAATCTGACATATGTTTCTGGCGCGGTTAATTCAAGACAACTACCCACTTGTTCAATATACTGATTCTCGTCCAATATATTGATTCTTTTCCCAATTGTCGTCACTACAGACATTCTCACGTCCCTAGTTAAAAGATAAATCGGAAACAACCATGAGCGACGGGAAACTATTTGTCAAAACCAAGTCGTCGGAGATCAAGGCAGAGCTTGATCAAGCTTACAAGAAATCTAAACCACACGCCAAAGTCAAATTAATCTTGAAGAAGGTCACTGCCAATATCATCATTAACAACAACGAGATATCTAAACTACTTCCCGATGTAATAAATTTGTTGAGGTTTGACGATATCGATATCAGAAGAGTGTGTTTGGACTATCTTTCGTTCTACTGCCATTATGATCTGGCCACTGCTTCAAAAGCGTTACCTTTCCTTCGAAGATTCAGAGAGGACAATAATGCCGTTCTTAGGGCATTGACCATCAAGACATTGGCTGCCATAAACTTGCCGGAATTTACAGATTTGTCTTTCCAGGTTATAAGATTATACTTACGTGACAAAAACTCGTATGTCAGGATATCTGCTGCCTATTCTTTGGCCCGGTTATTCCAAAACAACACAAAACGAGTTCTAGATGAACAGTTGTTGAATGACTTGAACGATCTCCTATATGATGAAGACGACGGGGTCATCGCTAATACATTGTCAGCTTTGGATTCAATCATAGAGTTTGATAAGTCTTTGGATTTGAAATTGACTGTGAACCAAAGCCATTCAATACAATTGGTAAAGCATTTACACAAAACCACCGAATGGTCTCAAATTTACATAATAAATTCATTATTAGGCTTCGTGCCAGAAGATTCGGAAACTGCATTGGAATTGATAGAGTTGATCATTCCATTTTTACAACATGAAAACTCCTCCATCGTATTGAATTCTGTCAAGATTATTGTTTACTTGAGTAATTATGTCAAAAACACCGAATTAATTGTTCCTACACTCCCCAAACGATTAGGGTCTTCTTTAGTATCTTTATTGTCCAAACCAGCAGAAATTCAATTCTTAGTCTTGAGGAATATCATTTTGTTGCTATTAGGAAGAAAGGAGCTCGTAAACTTCGATGTTGAAATGTTATTTTGCAGATATGACGATGCCATCTATGTCAAAGACACTAAATTGGAGATCATCTACTTACTAGCAAACGAGGACAATTTTCTGATAGTGGCTAGAGAATTGGAGGAATATGCTACCGACGTGGACGTTGCTATGGCAAGAAAAGCCATCAGAGCTTTTGGAAACTTGGCTGTAAAATTATCAAGTGCTGCTCCTCTCTGTGTCGAGATTATTTCCGAATTGATTTCCAATGGGATAAGTTATATTGTCCAAGAATCCGCTGTTGTTTTAAAGAATATCGTCAGACGTTATCCAGGAAGATTTGATTTTGCTATAATAGAGTTATCAAAACATTACACCAAAGTGGAAGAAAGTGACTCCAAATCTGCAATTATTTGGATTCTAGGCCAATATTGCAGTCTTATTGAAAATAGCTACAAGATATTGTTTGAAGTTCTGAAATCTTACAAAGATGAGTCCCTTGACGTTCAGCATTCCATCTTGACTGCCACCATCAAAATGTACTTGAATTTCCCTACTGAGTATGAAGCGACCACCTTAGAAATATTAAAATGGGCCACCGAAGAGGTCAACAATCCTGATTTACGAGAAAGAGGGTACTTTTATTGGAGATTGATTTCCACCGATTCAAGTTCAGATTCCCAAGAAGAGTTCCAACATTTGGCAAAACAAGTAGTCTTCAACAAAAACCCCGTGATAAACTCTGATAACGAAAACATAAATCCATCAGTCTTAGAAGAATTGGAATTGAACATAGGTACTTTAGCCTCCATCTACCTCAAGCCTGTTACACAAGTATTCCGTCTTTCAAGACCTAAGAAGTTGGTCAAATCCCAAGCATTGCAACCAAGAACAAAAAAGAGTCAAACTTCTGACACTGCAACTCAGTCAAGTGAAAACCTCCACCAAAATAACGAGCCTAAGTTTTATTCGTCCAAAAGGGCTACCATGTCGGCAGAAGGACTTCACCGTAAGAAATCCATAATGAGGCAGGCTTCCTTTGACTCGGACTTTTCAGGACATTCAGAAGACTCCCACAACAGTGGCGGTGGCAACAAGCTATCAGGTTTGGCTAGTCGTTTATCTAGAAGAGCCTCTGTTATTACTGGAAAGAAAGGACAAAAGTACTAATGATATATTTATAGAATGAAACAATATACACATATATGAGTTTCTATGATCTGATACTTTGTTACATAGCTCCAGAGCTTTGTTGATACCCATTTCAGTCTAAATATCGTCCGAAGCCTCTTTTTTCAAGGGTTTCAATGCTTTCTCTGCTCGTTTGACCTCTACAATCTCAATATCAGGCGAAAGCTTCACTACTGTTGATGCTGGTTCTATAGTATCCACATGAATCTCTGGTAGATTGGGTTCAGGACCATCGGGTACTTCCTCTACGAGCTCCTTCAAGTCTCTTCCAACCAAAGCACCCAAAATAATATATGCAGCGGGCTTGGACATCACCAACAGGCCCTCTTTACAGAAACTGGGGGTCACACATCGAATACAACCCCATTCACAGTCACAGTTCTTGATTCTTTCATATGCGGCCATCAACACTTCATCAATATGTTCGAACGCTTTGGCAGACACACCAGAACCTTCTTTTCCACCTTTTGAATCATGGAAAATCAAGCGAGCTGGTCGTATTCGTTTTGTCTGTGTTTTAGAAAACTCTTTCTCCGGTGCCTTACATTCTGTGACAATCTCAGCTTGCCCTGAGCTAGAAGTGAATCGAGAGTTAGGATCTGTGGTGACACTCCCACCCAAAAACACGGGAAGCATATTGATGATTGTATGCTGAGCCGCATGTATACCACCTGCTTTTGAGAGACTCTTCTTGTCCAACGAATCTAACACGACACTAGGAATGTCCAACCAGAAACCCTTGGATTTGAACACGACAGGAGGATTCTTAACTTCAACTGCTTCGATAATTTCCCCTTTTTTGTTGACCTTGAAGAACCCAAACACCACAATCGTTGTTTGAATCTTGCCAAAGTAAGCAGGAATATCGGGGATTTCTTGTATGAGGCTCTTCAAACATCTGACGTACTCTATTTCATGGGGATCGATGTCGGTAAAGTCTCGCTGCTGTGTGATCCAGTCAACTGTAACCCTCAACACTTTGGCAAACTTCTTTTCGGTGTTGAACTCCTTCACCAAGTAAGGCAATCCTTGATGAAGAAAGATCCCACCTTCGTATAGCGTGAATGATGTTCTAGATTCCTCAACCTCTTCAATAATGATATTTCTTCCGTTAGTAATATCCACCACAGCGTAACTGGGCAGTTCAATGGCTCTGATAGCAACCTTCTCTGGCGGCCAAGGTAAGTATTTGGGGTCTGCTCTATATCTGCCTAAGTCATCTTTATTAAGCACAGACTTACAGCACTCCACCACCAAATCAAGTCTCTTGGAGTCACTCGATCCGTTGCAAAACCACTGGCAGTCTTTATCGATGTTTATGGGAAGTTCGAACGCTGCACACTGTAAATGATCTTGCATTATTAGCTTGTGCATTTGCGCTCCTATTAACCCTTCCACACATAGATCTTCATAAGAAGATTTGTCTAGGATCTCCTCGGGATGTGAAATATAATACTGGTCTACAGGGATTGCACCTGCTACAAATATAGCTAAGCTTCCTTTCGAATTTTTCCCACGTCCAGCTCTCCCAAACTGCTGGTGCATGTTCATCTTCAGAATGGGAAAACCACAGGTAATTACCACATCCAAGTAAGACAAGTCCACACCCAATTCCAAGGCATTGGTTGCGATCAAAGCTCTCAATTCGCCACTAAACATCTTCGTTTCGATATTTCTTCTGTCACTTTTAGAGTAACCACCACGATACACCATAATATCCCGCTCGTCGATGCCAGCATCACTAAACTGAGTTTGGGCCAACAAAGTTCTGACTTCTTTCATCAAGATTTCCGTAACTTTACGAATGGGACAGAACACAATCACCTTCAAGTGTGGAGAGCCCGATAACAATTGCAATAAAACACGAGCCAGCTCAAATACAATATTCACTCTTGGTACCATTAGGGGGTTGGTAACAGTGTTGGCCATATGTGGATCTGTGGAGAGGACTTCACCTCTTTTGTTCATCAATGGCGGTGGTTGCCATATTAAAAGCTGTTTGTCACAGCTACCACTGCCATCATTGGAGACATGTACAACGTTTTCGTCTTGTGGGATAGAACAGATGACTCTGAAATGAGAAACCGGGTTTAGAACAGTGGCAGAGCTGGAAATAAACCTAATTTTGTGGAAACTGCTGTTATAATCCACTACTCTCAATAACCTAGCCATAATATAACTCACATTGATGCCAAAGGAGCCTCTATATACATGGATTTCGTCCATTACAACGTATTTTAGGCCAGCTAAAAACGCATCCCAGCCATTGTTGCCAGTAGCGTAGTTCAAGCCATCATGATTGGGAAGAATAGAAGCATGGATGGTGTCAGGATTTGTGAAGATGATGTCAGCATTCTTCCGTATACCTGCTTTCAACTTGGAATCGGTGTCACCATCGTAGGTCTCAACGATTATTCTAAACTTCAACTCAGGAATATGCTGAATAAGGTCGTCAAGGTGCTTCTTTTGATCTTGTGCTAAAGCCTTAGTGGGGAACACAAATATCGCTGTTGTTTTCCTATCTCGTACTCTGTATGTGCTGTTTAGAGAGTCTGGTTCTGCTTCCATATCCCATAGTATGTCGTTGAGGACAGGGATCTGATAGATCAACGATTTCCCCGAACTGGTGGGTGTACTGGTAATGACGTGTTGAATATCATCGTCTAATAAGGCTTCCAAAGCTTCGGTTTGATGGCTGAAAAGTCCGTTCGAAATGTCAATACCTTTATAGCTCCTAATGGCTTCCACCAACCCTGGATGGATATTATAAAAGTCCAAGTCAAGTGGTTTATACTGCGGGCTCTTAGAAGCAGTAAACGTATCTCGGAAAACGATTTGTTCTTGATAGGAGTCGGGCGAGGTTAAAATGTCTATCATCTGTTGAGACGACAAGAAGACGTTTCTGTGATCTACCGTTTTCAATCGCTTATTGATCTGCTCAACAGGATCAACAAACTCTGGTGGTTTAGGTATTAAATTACATGCTTCCTTCTCTATCTGGTCCACCAAAAAGGCGTCGTCCACATTAGTGTACTTCTCTAAAAAGTGGTTCACAGCATAGTGGAACTTGTCGTTTCTGGTACGAATAATAGAAAGTAATTGAGGTTGTTTCAATTTTTGAGTGGTCAAGTCTGAATGATTGAAGAAAGTGTTCGACTCGGTGTTGTTACGGCGAATGTTCCGCCTTACGTTGGTCGATAAGGCGGCAATGTTGTCGATTTTCATATCATCGAACGTAAATATCAAGATCTGGTCGGGGATTTGGTCCATTGCAAGGGAAGCGTAGACATCATCAATAGTATCGGGTTTATTCATTTGGAACCCTGGCCCGTCGCCCAGGGACCCGTCGCCATAGGAACTGTCACCGATTTTCTTAGTGTTTACTTCATTGCCGTCACTAGAAAAAAGCTGTTCCTTGTCTACGTATTCGTAAAACACGTCATTAGATGGCAAAAAGTACTTGATAACCGCCAAATCAAGCTGGCTGATGTCAGGATTCAATTTCTGGAAATGCTCAAAAGATGGAATGGTAGACCTCGAATGCGATAATACAAATGTCAAGTGAGCGTTGATTTGTGAAAACACCTTCCCTACTCGTTGAAAGTATTCAGGCCATTCTGAAAACTTCGTATAGTTTATTCGTCTATTCATCTCATAAGATTTCGCATTTCTTAAGATTTCGCATTCTCATTTATTTCTTAAGCAATAGAAGTAAGCAACAGAGCAATTTGTTAATAATTGGCGAGAAAAGACGAGAAATAGGTCAATTGGCGGTCAGAACGTATAAAAACGGGTAAATAATCGATATATTTTACTTATGTTTGACAATATCAAAATTAAATCGAAAGGATCCAATGTGGTTGCTGCAAATATTGCTTTAAGCAATGATATTAGCAAGAGACAAATCTACCAATACCGTCAAAACTACGGAGTCAACTTGGGATCTTGTTTTGTACTAGAAAAGTGGATATTCCATGATCTTTTCATAGAAGATACGCTGGTGGAATTGGCTGCTGCTGAAAAAAACGTCAAGAAACTAGGAAAGGATGAGGCCAGAAAGAAGTTTGAAGAGCATTGGAATAATTATATGAATGATCTGGACTGGAAATGGTTAGAAGACCACAATGTGACTTCTGTTAGAGTTCCATTAGGGTATTGGGAAGTAGACGGAGGTAATTTCACTAAGGACACTAAATTCCACAAGGTTGCAAAAACCGTCTATGCCAATGCATGGAACATATTCAAGAGCCAGTTTGTTGAAAAGGCTGGTACCCATGGGATCTCTGTAATCGTAGACATTCATGGTTTGCCTGGTGGAGCCAATGGTGATGCTCATAGTGGTGAAAAGGAAGGAGGGAGCCCAGAGTTCTGGACTTCTCAAGGCCTCCAGTTGCAAATGTGTGACATGTTTAAATTCATTGCCAAAGATTTGAAGGGATATGACAATATTGCAGGGATCCAAGTCGTAAATGAATCTGTGTTTGATAATAACCCCAAAAGGCAAAGATACTACTATGGGGCAGCCATCAATCTGATTAGAGAGGTCGACCAAGAAGTGCCAGTCATCATTTCAGATGGATGGTGGCCAGACCAATGGGTCAAGTGGGTCCAGGAACAGCAAAATGACGGTAATATTGGGGTAGTAATCGATCATCATTGTTATCGTTGTGCCTCAGACAATGATAAGAACAAAGCCCCGCCACAGATCATTAATGATCTTAACAACGATCTATTGACCAATTTGAATGATAATGGAAAAGGGGCAGATTTCATGATTGGGGAGTATTCTTGTGTGTTGGATGGTAGATCCTGGGATAAAGATAACAGCAACTCGAGAAGAGACGACTTGGTTATCGAGTTTGGCAGAAAACAGACTGAGCTCATGAAAGATAGAGCATCTTTCGGGCATTTCTTCTGGACATTCAAGTTTCAAGCTGGAAATGGAGGTGAATGGGACTTCAAAACCATGAGTGATAAAGGAGCCATTGAGTGTCCTATTGCATTCAAAGGCAAACATGTGCCAGACGACAGTAAACGAGATGAACGGGCTAACAGCGAGTTTGAAGGTCATTCCAATTACTGGAACAGCGCCAACCCCAAGGAAAAATACGAACATGAAAGGTTCAAAGATGGCTTTCTTACTGCCTGGAACGACTCCAAGCAATTTGCCAGCTTCAATGGGTCAGTCTTAGGCCGCAAGGAGGCGTGGAAATCTGCCAGGTTGGCGCAGCATATCAAAGAAAAAGGTAATGGAAAGCACCTTTGGGAGTGGGATCATGGATTTGACACTGGATTGAGGGAGTTCAAGAACAATTTCAATTAAGTATATATCTTTACTGTCTACAATACATCACTTCTGGTCACTACACATCACTCTCGTGTGCGCTGTCCTCCCAAAGTCGTCTAGTTCTCTATTTTCTCTTCAGAGTCACACCATTGCATCGAACTTTTGTATTACCCGCGTAGTGACGGTTCCATTACTGTTATATCCTCGTAGCATTGGGATCATTAAATCAGTTTCGCACTGTGGCAATAAATAATTCGCACTGAACTGATAAGCGGTAGAACTACAACTGTAGATAGATATACTATAGATAGATATACTATAGGCAGCACTATAGATAGCGGTATTATAAGATTATAGTGGTTATAAAGCGCATACTGTAGACATTCACAAGAAACTGGGTTCAATTCGCTTCAAGATGCTACCGTTGAGCAGTCTAGACAAAATCAGTGATGATTCAGCCGCCAAGTTACTCAAAAGCAGCCCTAAAACCTCCAAGCATCTAGACTATCAGATCAGTTTGATGGAAATAGTCAACTACGAACTCAAGAGATTCGATCATTTAGGATATTGTGACTTTGAATTGTGTTATATCTGCTATCACTCCACAAAGATAATACTTCGAGAATGTCAAATGCATGATTCCCCAGATATCAAAGACTTTATCAAGGTTATTGACGACACAGTGTCTAAGAAAGCTGACAAAGTATCATTAATAGAGAAACACATAACTGAAAACTCCACCATAAAGACAGACGGCCATGTTGAGGACCCTTTGCTTTCAAGATTCAACAGATTGAACACCAGTAGTCCAATTGACGAATCCGATACACTGCTTGAAGCCATAAAACACAACGAAGTCATCACTGCTACACAGCTACATGATATTTTAAGCAAACAGAAAGAAACATCGATTCTCTTGATCGATTTCAGAACCAAAAATGAGTTCAACTACAATCATATCAACTATAAAGACATTGTGAATATTGATCCTGCAGTAGTCACTAGTTTACTTGCTTCGGAAAGGGACTCCTCCACCAGTATTACGGACCAGGACTTAGAGGAACGGTTGCGTTTACTATTGCCCGATGAACAGTATCAACGCTTTCTGAACAGACACAAGTATGATCTTATAGTGGTATACAATTTGAGATACGGCATGCATTTGGAAAAATATAACAGGTTTGAAATCGTCATAGACCTGATTTTGACAGGAGACAAAAATGGGAACCCTTCGAAACATCCATTTACAGACCTAATCGACATTCTAGCATACAGAAACAAGTATATAAGTTCCAAATTGAAGAGATCCCCTTGTTACTTGTCTGGAGGAGTCACATACTGGTTTTCTTTGTATGGAGAAAACTCTATAGCAAAGACAATCGATGCTCCTATATTGGCCCGTCCTCCTGCTTCCCTTTCTAAAGACGGGAGTAGTTCCCCCTCCAGCTCGAGGAGAAATAGCTACATGAATTCCAACAGCCTAAACATGAAATCTTCCGATTCTATTGCTTCTTTTTCAAACGGTTCTCCGTATTTAAGAAACTTTGGAGATTATTTGGGTACAGCAAAGACCACTAAAGAGACTCCAGTCTCCAACCCATTCATTGCTAGTCCGCCTAACGATGACTCATATTATACTCCTAGTGCACCATTAAAACCTCCAAAATTGAACCTGAGCAGCGATTCCTCTTTGGTTAGAAACCCATCATTTTCGTCTGTAGATATTTCCAGGAAAGACGAATCGCCCAGAATTCCAGACAAACGATACACGTCGACGTCTAACACAGTATCTAGTACATTCTCCAACACGTCTTCGCTGCTGGCCAGTCTGAAAAGTTTCAAAAAGGACCAATCTCCTAACCCTGTCAAGTTCTTAGAACAGTATACCACAGGATTGACAAATCTAGGTAACTCATGTTACATGAATTGTGTTTTGCAGTGTTTAGGAGCAACTCCTCAACTAACTCGGTTTTTTTTCCCTACCTTTCCTGTCACTAGTGATTCGCCAGCTTTGCTGCAATCTTATAGACAGCATATCAACGTTAACAACAAGTTGGGAACAAAAGGGATACTCACAACAAACTTTGTGAATTTGTTAATGAACATGTTTGGAAACTCAGGTGGCTATTTTACACCGCTGAATTTCAAAAAGGTAGTGGGTTCCCTATCACCAGGACAACAGTTCGCTAACTATGACCAGCAGGATTGCATAGAGTTTTTGAACTTCCTCTTGGATGCATTACACGAAGATTTGAATCAGATGGTAGTTGCTAACCCCAAAGAAAAGCAAGCCATTATGGAATTGACACCCGAACAGGAAAAAACAAGGGAAATTCTCCCTGTCAGATTAGCCTCCACCATCGAATGGGAGCGTTACTTGAAATTGAACTTCTCCATAATCGTAGATTATTTCCAAGGACAATATTTATCACAGTTGAAGTGCTTGGAATGTGGTTTAACCTCCACCACCTATAACTCGTTCCTGATTCTTTCATTACCCATCCCTGAAAAGTTGAACAAGAATAAGCATATAACGTTAGACGACTGCTTGCAAGAATTTGTACAGTTGGAGCTACTCGACGATGAAAACAAGTGGCATTGCCCTAATTGTAAGAAGTTTACTAGACTGACAAAGAAGATTACTATTACGAGACTACCACAAGTGTTGATAATCCATTTCAAACGGTTCCAAATCTCACCGATGGGCTATTTTAGCAAGATGGATACCTTCATAAAGTACCCCGTCAATGAAGTACTTGACCTCACTTCATACTGGCCCGATATCGGTACACCAGTGAAGCTGAATATCAATAGCAGTGAAGTAATGCCTAAGGAAAAGGAAGCTCAAATACTATCTACACTTCCCACGAGAAACCAGGTCCCTCCGTTCAGATACAAGTTATATGCTGTAGCCAACCATTTTGGAAACCTAACAACAGGTCATTACACCGCATATGTCCATAAGGAGAGCGACAAAGGCAAGAAGAGAGGGTGGTGCTATTTTGATGATTCCAAAGTCTCCTACAACTACAAAGAAAGCGAGGTTTTGAACAAAAACGCATATTGCTTGTTTTATCAACGTGTATAGACGTTAAATGTATATTCACTATGCAAAAAATCAAACTCCCAACCCCAGTTGATGGACCTTCAATTTAGGATGATTATTAACCACACCTCTACCCATGCCTGCCCAAAGCCAGTCAACCTTATTAGTGGAGTCCACATTTATATCTCCCTGAAAGTTCTCTACAAAATTTCTATCGTTCAAGGTGATATTGCTAGTGAAATTTATGAACTCGGTGAATATTGTCAATGAAGACCAAAATTGTAGCTTTCTTAGACATGCTATCACAAGACTTGTAACTTGGCCCCCATTCAAGCAATGGATATATATGGGGGAGTGTTGCGAATGGATTATATAGTCAAGGGCCTCTAATACCGTGGAATAGCCCAACGGCACGCCCCTTTTCTTTCCTTTCCCCAGCTTTTCGGACTCTAGATGGACCAACTTAATATTATTCTTTTGGGCAAATGCATATAACTTGGGATCTGTTTCTTCAGTGATTGGTTTTGGTGTAAGTGAGATAATGGTCTTCAATTTCAAACTGGTTAAAAACGGATAGTTGATTTCTCGTGGATAGGCGCCCCTATAGAAGTCTTCTTGCACCGTGTTGAACTTCAATGGCGGTACCATAGGAAAGGTTTGAACATTATCCATATTATTGTGATATTCTCCGCGAAAATTGGTGCTCGTTATTATTGTATATATTAGTACATTATTAGTATATATTAGTATGTACATTATTAAGTATTAAGTATTAGAACATGAAAGCATAAACAGTTCACTCCGAGGGAGTACTTGACAAGCATTTTCACACTATTTTGTGAAAATCCCCGTATGAAATTGTGAATAAATATTCAAGTATAGAAACCATGTTGCATTTGCAACTATTGCAAACCACCAAAGTCTGGTTTTCTGGCATCTTCGACATTTGTAGCCAAAACATCTTCGATTGACCATCTAGGAGCTTTGCCTTTGATTCTGGAACCACCGGCACGACCACTGCTGATCTTGAAGAAAACATGGTCCCCTATTTCACTGAATTTGGCCAATACATAATCCAAATCCTCCTTGGTCAATGCACTACTCACACACAATCTAACTCTACCACTAACAATTGGAGTTGCAGGATAAGCAGTGATAACCACGGCGATCTTCATGTCGTATAACATTCTAGAAACGGCTGGCATTTTGGCAGGCAAGAACAATAATAATGGAATAACAGGAGAGTCGTCAGCACCATAAACAATGAAACCCAATTTCTTTAATCCTAATCTCAAGTAACGAGAATTGAACGCAATTCTTTGTAATCTTTCTAATCCTTCGCCAGGGTTGATTTCTCCTTTGATAACTTTCATAGATGAAATAATTTGAGCTAAAACTGCAGGGGTGACTGATTCTCCGTAAACATTAGTGGCATAGTCCAATCTGATTCTTTTGATGAAATCCTTATTACCTGAAATGTAACCACCGGTTGCACCAAAAGATTTGGTCAAAGTACCCATTAAAATATCAACTTTCTTTGGATCAACACCAAAGTAGTCACAAATACCTCTACCATTTGGACCTAAAGCACCAATAGAATGGGCTTCATCCACGAACAAGTAGCATTTATACTTTTCTTTCAAACGAACAACTTCAGGTAAATTACAGAAATTACCTTCCATGGAATATAACCCTTCGACTGCAATGATGATTTTCCCCCAAGGACGATGAGTTTTTGGTTGACCTTGAGCAATTGAATCTCTGATAACTTTTTCTAAACTTTCCATGTCATTATGCTCACAAATCTTTACAGAAGCACCTGAGACTCTGACCCCAAATCTAATTGAAGCATGGTTCAAAGCATCACTAATAACTAAAGTCTTGGAATCCGCAATAGAAGCAAACAAAAATCCATTAGTACCATAACCTTGAGAGATCAAAATGGCATCTTCTTGACCAACAAAATCCGCAATAGTCTTTTCACATTCGACGTGTAAATCAGTAGTACCACCATTCGCTCTTGAAGCACATCCTGAAGTCCCATAATCATCAATGGATTCCAAAGCATAGTTGGTACAAATACCCTTTGACTGACCGAAACCTAAGTAGTTATAAGATGACAAATTAAGACATTCTGAAGCAGTTCCCAAGTACTTATAATCGTTTTTGTTGTACTTGATTCTATCAAAACAATGAATATATCTACCAGGAGCACCATAAATAGGTCTAGCAAAACAATCATCGATTCTACTTTTCAATCTACGTTCATAAAAACTTTCAAACCCATCATACCAAGGAGCATATCCGTCTTTTTCAACTAAATGACTATAGTTTTCGGGTTTGAAGATCTTACCAAAAAAGTCTCTGATATGACCAATAATAATTAAAATAAGATAGGATAAATAAGTGGAAATATAAATAAACAAAGGAGGTTCATCTTCAATGGACTTTGGAAATGGTACGTCTTTTGAATGTTTAGCAACATACAAATAGTCTTTCGAAGTCAATTTCCCGAATTCCAAATCGGCCAAAACTTCTTCGGGCCTGTCATCAACAGGGATAGGAGGGACGGTATCAAAAGTTGCTGACATGATGTATCTAACACAATTCTAATATGGATGATGGTTATCAAGGAGTTTTCTCTAATAAAAAAGCTTAATTAACCAATGTTTTATATTGAGCACTGTAAACAAATGAGTGTGATGTTTTTCTTGAATTTCTCCACAATCGTTCGACCAATTCAAAACTACTTTTCGCCTGGTCACCAATAGGGTTATAAAATGATCTCTGTATACTCTACTTCGTATCTAAATGCAAAGTTTACTGTCTAAATTTCCCCTTTTTCGCTAACGCTTTAGCTATTTATTCCTTTGGTCGATAAAAATTTTCTCCAAACGCAACGCGAATTTTCAGCATTGGCAAGATAATAAAGGTATTATACATAGTATTTGAAGAGTTAATAACGTGTATTTGGTGCTTTGGGATATGCTTATTCATTTTTTGATGGTTTTTTTACGTATTAAACTTTTTTTTGGAAGTTTTTTCATAAATGTTATGAAATAGGGGTAGCAAAATAGCTGACCCGACCCGTGCGTAGTAAGAAGTCCTGGCAGTAACGTTCTAGTTTCTGTTGACTGTAGCAGCCATGGGATTTCGATGTAGTAATATGTTGCAAGGGTGCAGAACTATGTTTGCACACTTTGAACCTCTATCTGGACCTGATTTGTTAAACAGTCTTATATAAGTTGTAACTCCTATTCTCATCTCCCGTCAATTCAATTACATAGTCATAATCTGGCAATTCCCACTCGATATGACCGATCACTAAGATAGTTGTATCAGCAAAGTGACGTTTCAATATATCATGACATATCTGCATCAATTTGATATCATCCATGCATGAGAACGCTTCGTCAAGTATAAGCAACTCGGGATCTTTGACTATAGCTCTTAAGAATAAGGTAAGTTTTTGATTAGTTATGGATAATTGGGAGAATTTCGTATCGCCATACTTGTCCAATATACTCTTGATCTCTGGAATATTCATAATTTCGGTAATTTTGTGATTAGGTTTAGTATCTTTGTTTCTGAAGAAGAAATTGGAATTTCCTACATGTTTCACTAACCCATTATCAATAATCTCCTTCATTGTCCTGTTATTGGGTACCAAGGCATGTAGCTCAGGTGATGAGATTCCTATATCATTGTTAACATCAAAAAATGTTATGCCACTTCCCGATTTACGAAGCTTATCGTTGATTTTAATCACTGATTTCCAGGATTGTGGGTGGTCTGCAGTAATTAATGATAGAATGGTGGTTTTACCAGTACCATTTTCTCCTAATATTCTCCAAACAGATTTCTTAGGGATTTTCCATGAGAAGTCTTTCAATATAGGTAACTCTTTGTAAACAACAGATGCATTATTGAATTCAATAAATGAAGGACCTTCAAAATCACTATTATCGATAGGTTTTAATGCATAATTCTTCATTTTAGGTGCTTCGTTGTCTATATCCCTTTTAACTTTGGATTCTGTTACTGATTTTTCACCATTCAAAACCAAACCGTCCTCTGTCACTTCAGCCAAATGGGTTATCCACTCTGGGATATTATCTTGAAATCTCAATCCCAATACAATTGACATCTTGTAATGTTCTACGATTTTGGACAAGGCTTCAGAAACCAATTTTGTCTGTTTAGGGTCCAAACCTAAGAAAGGATCATCTATTACCAACAATTTAGGATGGTTTAAAACCGATTTTGCAATTCTAGCTCTTCTTAATTGACCATTACTTAAAGAGTTGATCCACTTATTACCCAAATGATTCAAGTTGAAAAACTCCATGATTTCTTCCAATTCTTCGTCTCCGATCCCAACATGATTGCTATTATAATTATTGTTCCCTGTAATGTAATTCTTGACCGAATTGACATCATCCGTCATCTCTAAAACACCTTTATATGAGAAAGACTCATATCTAGCAGATAAATGGGACTTCTCAACCCCTGAACTTTCTTTAAAATTCAAATATTCAATACATTCGTAGTCCCCAGTATCTTTAATCAATGGATATTGTCTTGATAACGGCGGTGTCAGCAAATATTTCATAGATATGGCATTCAACAACTCGGTTTTATAATGTCCTACTACTGCATACTTGTATGGTAAATTTTCCTGGTTTGGTGTATATATCTTAAAGTCGCCTATAGGATTTTTGAATACGGTATTTAACGATCTTAGGTCATTTTTGAGTACGCAATTCTCAAATTGAACTATACATCGACTAAACGCTATAGCGGTTGGTTTCATCTGTGCGAAGTGGTGATATTTAAGGATTGAGATTTGTTCTGTGATAGATTCTAAACCCATAAAACCAAAACCTAGAGACTAGTACTTCTAATCTAGAGACTAGAACTTCTGAGCTAGAATCTAGAAATACATTGGAGCTATTAAGTGATTGAGACTATAACAGAGCTTGGAATATAACCTGGTGACACTTAACCCTTATATTGCTAATGGAATTTGTTGACCCAGTTGTGGGTGTAGAAGCCAAAACAGAACCCCATGAAGAGGGCAAAAGCGAACAAGTGGTTGGCCAATTAGAAGGTGAAATTGATAAGGCGTACCAAAGTGTGGAAAAGAAGTTTGGTGAATTCTGGACTATTGCTAGTAAAAATGCTGGTGATTTACAAGAGAAGTACCATTTAGATGAACGTAAAAACGAATTATTGAAACAATTGAACTCGGCCAAAGATAATATTGAAGACAAAACCAAGGTGGCAGAACATTTACAGCAATTTGAACAACAAATCAAGGCATTGGGAAACCAAGTGCCAGTGCCTGAAGTTGATTTCAAATCTTTGACTTCCCAAATCCATGTTCCAGAAATTGATATGAAGTCGTTGGGAACCCAAGCTAACGTATACCTTGATAATTTGGATGAAAAATTGGAAATTGTTGAAAAGCAAGCTGGTAAGTATGTTAGTCAGTTCACTTCATTCTTATCAGGGATGGTTTCCATCAATAGCGAGGATACTAACCCACCACAAGAAGAGAAGGAAGTGTTATTTACAACCAAATTCGGTTCCAATCCTAACTATGGAACCTCCAGATATGATAATGATTTGTTTAAATTACATACTACCATTGATTTATACTTGAATGAAGAATTAGATGATGGATTGGACAGTTTTAAAGTCGATTCTAAAACTGATGTCATCAGTGAATTGTTGAAAAAATACAACGATACTTTGGAGAAGTTGATGAATGATTTGGTGCCTGTGAAAATCAGCTATAATGTATTTTGGTACAGATATTTCAAATTAGAATCGAAATTAAAGGCTCAAGAAGAGCAGAGAAAGAAGCTATTAGACAAGAAAGACAATGACGAAGACTTCACCTGGGACGATGAAGACGATGAACCAGTAGACGTGGGTAAAGAAACTCTAAAGAAAGCAGCCACTGAAGATGATGATGACTGGGAATAGTACCATACTTCTAATATATAATGTAAAAATTTCTAAATCGCCAGAACACCTCCCAGAACCGACAATTCTTTGCTATTTTCGAGTTATAGCCTTTAAATCCCATTATCGACTCTCCGTACTCGTATGGAACCTTTGTCCCTCAATTTGATGGCACAGATCCCGTATTTGTTCAAATGCCTTGTCAACTGACATTCTCAAAAATCCTCAAAACACTCACAAAATTGCCATATAATAGAATAGACAACCAGTGCAACCAAACTATTTAATCAATTGATTGGATTCATAACAAAATAGTCTATACGATTACTGAAACACTATATTGCTTTATTCTGTGTTAGATTAGTATTGAAAGTTCCTACGGTGTTCAATTTTTCAACAATCTAACATTTTCATTTCAGCAACCGATAAGATACATCACATCTTTATATTACAGTTCCAGCTTTCCACAAACCAGTAACAGCATCAGTAACGCTTAATCAAACACTTATTGTAATAATTTGCTACTGAGATCCATGAAATGTTTGCCAAAGACAGTAAATCGCCTTCAGGAAGGGAGAAACCTGCTAATGTCAATATTCCCAACCTTAATTTGAATGCTAATATCCCACATAATCCAGCTCCAAGCAAGCCTAAACCAAGCCTTAAGTTAAATATGGGCAAGTCTCATAACAATGCTTCAAGATCTATGGCGCTGATTTCAAACACTATCCCTAATTTCAATAACTCAGGCCCCTTTTCGCCTGGTTTGTTCAACTCAAAGCGAGTTTGGGTCAAGAGGCCTTTAGGGACTGCCACTACTATCACTGTCAATCAATCTGATATTATTGATGACTTGAAAACCGGGATTATCAATAAATTTCCTAACGCTTTAGGTAAATATTATGATTCTTCTGACATAACTATAAAAATGGATATTCATTCGAAGAAGCAAGCTATTCCTAACAGTTCAAATGGTCAACCTCATAAGAAAGTGAATATTTGGACACAACTGGTATCACCAGAAAGTTCCAAATCTGTGACCTCTCCTATTGCAAACACATTTAAAGACTTGCCTGCTAACACGGCTTCCTTTATTAATCTTGAACCTGATCAGAACGTTTGGAATATTCTTGATCTTTATTTCCCAAATGGCATGGCTATGAATGAAGCTTTTATAGTGGAAACTCCTTATATGGAAGATTCGACCCAATCTTCGGCCAATGTCAATTCCAACGATGCTCCACGTACCCGAAATGACCAACATTACTATTCTAATAGCAGTACGAACTTAACGAACTTGTATCACCAATCACTTTCTCCAAATCAAGGAAATCATCAGTATAATGGATATCATAGATCAAGCACTCCTAATTCAGCAAATTCAAATCCAAACTATTATCACCAGCCTAAACCCCAATACTTGCATAGTAATAACAATCCATTATACAAAGAAAGGTCAGTCTCGCCAGTTTCCAACGCTCAAAATAGCTCGAATACTGACAGAACCATTCCTTTGCCAAGTGGTGTTAACCTTCACAGAAGATCTCAGTCGAATCCTCCGTTATCACCTGTGTCGGGACATCTGTATCTGAAATCACATAATAATAACAATAATAATAACAGTGGTTCAGGTAATAATGCTAATAGTCAAGCTGTTTTGTTATTGCCCAAGAACTTTTCATTGTCTGCAAATACTCAAGGTACTGATAAAAAGAGATTAAGTTTAGATGAGAATTTCGTCAATAAGAATAGAGAAAGTTTGAACCAATCTCCATCATCCAAGAACATCACCAACATACAGAATAACAGTGAAGGCTCGGAGTCCCCACAACCGTTTCCCTTATTGGAAGATAAAAACAAACGTATTCTTCCTAAACTCAATGTTAATGGTAAAATTGAGCCTAGTTTGGAGAGTCCTACTTTGCCTGAAGACTCCAACATGAAGCAAAGCTCTCGAGAAGTGTCTCTTTCCCCAATCCCACGTTTAAACAGAGGCAAGAGTAATAATAATGTCAACGATATTCAAGGAAATGGAGATCATAAAGAAAACGGGAAAAAGAATAAAGATACCAACAAGAAGAATAAAGAAAAAGATTCCAAAGAAAATTCGAGACAAAATACCATAACGAAGAAAGTTGATTCCAAGAGCAAAACCGCTACCGAAACTGTTTTACCATCTATTTCAGTGTTGGTAGTGGAAGATAACGCTATTAATCAAGCGATTTTAGGGGCATTCTTGAGAAAACATAAAATCCACTATGAAATCGCAAAGAATGGAGAAGAAGCAGTGGCCAAATGGAGGAAAGGAGGATTTCATTTAGTACTAATGGATATCCAATTGCCCGTCAAATCGGGAATTGAAGCCACTAAAGAAATCAGAAACCTTGAAAGAGTCAATAAAATTGGAGTGTTTGCCGAAAACGAATTGACAGGCCCAGGAGAATTATCAGAGGCTGAAAAACTCGATATGAATACGTTCAGGTCCCCTGTGATCATTGTAGCATTGACCGCATCTTCGAATTCGTCAGTTGATAGAAGTAACGCATTGAGAGCGGGCTGTAACGATTATTTGACCAAGCCTGTAAACTTGGTATGGTTACAAAACAAGATCACCGAATGGGGATGTATGCAGGCACTTATTGATTTTGATGGATGGAAATTGAAGAGAAGCAAAGAACCAAGCAGTTCCAAGTTATTGAATCGCTCCAGATCCAGATCAGGGTCAGTTAACAACAAAGTATTATTAGGGGGTCCGTCACAGAGACAAAAGGAACTTCAAACATAGTGTAGATGTAGTGTATAGTTAATAGATGAAGAACAGGAGATGAAGAACGGAGTTGTAGAACGGAGTTGTAGAAGTTGTAGAGCCTTGGAGATGCAGAAACCAGTGTTGGAGACGGAAAAACGTCCCTATTCTCCCAAAATACACTTAACTTCTCTCATTCATCCAAAATGCCCTTAATTCCATACTCTACATCTGTATAACTCTACAATTGTACGCTCTGCAATCGTATGGCTGTCTCTCTATAACATACAAGCAAAATGATACTGAGAGTGAGAAATTTTCAACATGTCAGACAAGAATATACAACAAGATAACCTGGAAAAAGCAGACACTGTGCCTACAGTTTTGCCACTCGAAGTGATTGATAAGGCTATAGGAAGCGAAATCCAAGTGTTGTTGACCACCGACAAGGAATTCAAAGGAAAATTGGTGGGTTTTGACGATTTCGTCAATATTGTGATGGAAGATGTTATTGAAGTCAATACCGGTGGACCAGTCATCAAAAGAATGTTGTTGAATGGAGGCCAGATCTCCATGATTCTTCCTTCTGTATAGGAAAATAGAACTTGAGCAACTAGAATCAGCACTGTAATAGTAGAGTACTCGTGGTAGGGGTCTCATAGACTTAATACTTAGTACCAGCACACCATACCAGCACACTATGCCAGCAGTAGTTGTGGTGCTAGAACATCACGACATCTACAAATATCACACCAACACAAAACTCGTATATAACAAATAATGTACATTACTCTGATTACTAAGCTCTTATCTATTGCCACTAACACAATCTCAAATTTGCCATCTACCACAAATATATAAGAGCAAAAAGTTGCAAAAATCCACATATCGCCACCAATGAAAGTCACAGTGTCCAACGAAAAGAACGGACAGTTTATATCCGTTGATATCTCTGAGTCCATGAGTTTAGAGGATTTCAAAGCATACCTTGAAGCAGAAACTGACATTGAACCAAGGCAACAGATCTTGATACTCAATTCCAAAACCGTGGTGGGAGATGGCAAAACGTTGAAGGAATTGGGATTGGGCGACGACGACATGTTGATATTGAAGCAAAAGGCTGCTAGTACTGCCACATCCGCCAATACTGCCAACTCGGCTGTCACTACTGATTCTATTAACTCGGCAGTGGTTGAGGACCAGATAGAGAACATGAGACAACAGTTCCTTAATGATTCTTCCGCCAACAGCCAATTAAGAACGTCGAATCCTGGTTTACATGCTGCTTTGAACGATAAGGAACAGTTTTCCCTGTTGATGAAGCTTTCCTTGCAACAGTTCCAAAATGGAAATATGCCTAATAATATCAACCAACAACAACAGGAAGAAATCAGAAGACTAGAACAAGATCCGGATAATGCAGACAATCAGGCTAAAATCTTGGAGATTATTAGACAAGAGCAAATTCAGAAAAATATGGAGTTGGCGTATGATATCACTCCTGAATCTTTTACTAGTGTTAGTATGCTTTATATTAAGATTAAGGTCAACAATCAACCCGTACAAGCATTTGTTGATTCAGGTGCTCAGCAGACCATCATATCTCCAAGATTGGCCGAAAGAGTTGGCATAGATAGACTTATAGACAAAAGATTTGTAGGGGAAGCAAGAGGTGTTGGTTCCAGTCAGATTTTGGGGAAAATCCATAGTGTTCCCATCAGTATCGGGGATTCCACCATCGAAATTCCTTGTTCCTTCTATGTCATCGACACTTCGGTTGATTTGTTGTTTGGTTTGGACATGTTGAAGAGACATAAGTGTTTGATTGACTTGGCCAATAATAAATTGGTGGTGGGTCAACATATCGAGACTCCTTTCTTGCAGGATAATGAAATTGAAAACAACGATTTGTTAGGTAGTACTGTTGGCAATACCGGCAATAGTAATTTTGGTTTTGGGGGTAATATATTCAGTGATCAAACGATTCCAACATCAACTCAAAAGAAAAAGGCAGAGATATCATCAGCTGCAGGGAATGCGGCTGCTAAAAGACAAAACGTAGGAACTACTACAAACGTAGGAAGCTCCCACTCAAACTTCAAAGACGAAGATATCCAGAAACTAATGGGATTGGGCTTTTCAAGAGAAGAGGTACTCAAAGCCTTGACCCAGTGTCAAGGAAACGTAGAAATGGCTGCATCATTGCTATTCCAGTAGTCTATAAAAAAAATCTAAATAGAATGTATAACTAACGGTCCCTACTTGACGAAAGTGAACGCTTGGTGTGTGTAGACATCACCAACCTTATCAATCAACTCGAAATCTTCTTCGGACAACGCAAAATCGTAAGCAGCTAACGATTGTTGAATCCGGGTTTCATTACTAGAAGTGGTAATTGGTAACACATTTTTCTGTAATGTCCATCTTAACAACAATTGGGCATCAGTTTTGTTGTATTTTTCAGACAACTTGGCCAATATTTCAACCAATGGATGGTCGTTGGTCTCCATTCTCAGTAATGGAGTCAAGGGCCCGTAGGCTTCGACTAAAATGTTGTTCTTTTGACAGAAGTCATAAACTCCCGGAGTCTGATTCTGTAAATATGGATGGAACTCGATCTGGTTGAATACCGGAAGATATTCATCTCCATATTCTTTACTGATGGCAATAACAGTCTCTAATTGGTCTACTGAGAAATTGGAAACTCCAATGTACCTAGTTAAGCCCTTTTTCTTGACCTCACACATTTGCTTCCAACAAGTCTCTAAAGTAAGGCCATTAGTAGCGACGCCCTCTTTCCAGATGTGAATCAAGTAAGCATCGACATAGGAGGTTTGCAAGTCTCTCAATTCGTGTTCAATTGCCTCGAGGGGCCCAGACGTAACAGAAGTAGGGCCATATTTGGTGGTGATCCAAAAGTCTTCACGGGGCTGTTTCGACAGCTTAACGGCATTTCCAACCTCGAGTTGGGTGGTATAAAACTCGGCGGTGTCAAGATGGTAGAATCCGTTCTTGATGGTTTTGATGAGTTGCTCTTCCACCAAGTTGGCCTTCGAATTGTCGGCCCTCTTCATGTCTTTCCATTTGGTACCAGAACCAGACCCCATTAACAAAGGTCTCCCTGACACAGTTTTAAAAGCAGGTTTCAAATCGATTTGAGTCATTGGAATAAGAATAGTATTGATTAATCTTGGGTATCACAAGTGTTGTAATAGTTTTCTATAACTTGTTTCTATAAATTGTGTCTATAAATTGTGTGCTTTTCCTGATTATAAATAGGCTGCCACAGCTTCGGCTACAAAAGGAGATTGTTGCGGCTAGATAACAATTTTGACAGCAGGTACGCGAAAGGGTGAAATATGATTATATATGAACACTATAGATGATAAAGGCGCTATAACTGGTAGTAGCAAGGCAGGGACGAGACCGTGGTAGTTAGTGCTAGTTCGTGCTAGTTCTGTGCTAGTTCTGAGTCGTACTGACTATAGTTTGTCTAAAGACCATTCAAGGCTTCTTCCTCTTCAGCATTGGGTCTTTGTTTCAAGACTAATGGCTTGCCCATGACTCTGAAATACAAGTCCTTAACATCATCGGTCATGGATTCAAAATGGGAGGAGGCATCGTAACTCTTGGAGATAAAAATGTTATCTTTAGATCCATCTTCAATTGGTTCATACAACTCAGCAATTCCCATTAAAGTATCGACTCTGGTTCCTAACAATTTGAATGCTGGTTCCAATTCAACATGTGGGGTCTCAGTTTCAATAATAGTGGACACAATTGCTAAATAGTATCCTTTTGGTACAACACAATGAACATCTGATAACACAGTGATGTAGATATCGTGCTTTCTACCCACTTGGTTTTGAGGAATGATTAATTGTAACGAATCTAAATCATTGGTGTTTGCTACTGGGTGATCTAAAATACACATGGCTCTAATGACTCTTTGTCCTGTCTTCTTAACTTTTTCAGGGAAGTAGGTTGGATCAGCAATGACAATTGGGGCTTTAGCTTTACCTTCTTTGGTGATAACTCCTGCAAACTTTTTATCATCGTCGTATAAAACTTCATCAATTGGAGTATCTAACATATATGTACCACCATAAATAGCGGATAATCTAGCAAACCCTTGTGGTAATTCACCCAATCCGTACAATGGATAAATATATGGTGATTTACCATATTTGGCAACCGATTGAACATACAAGATGATTCTTTCGTAAGTTTGACGAGCTGGTTCGTTTAAATAGTCATCATTTGGCCATAAAGCCATGGCATGGCCAATAAAATCTTTGGTACCATTTTCTAAACGATAATAGTTGTAGACTTCATTCATGGTGTTTGTATCTAAATCTAATCCATGATGAGTGGCTTTGTTATCTTCATCGTAATTAGCAATAAATTCCAAAAATCCTTTCATTCTTCTCTTTTCAAAGATACCCATTAAAGAAGATCTAACTGCTTCCATTTCGTTAGAAGGAACTTTGGCGATTCTACCATTACGATAAACATAACTACCACCAACTTGCTTGAATTCGATATATCTGGTTACGTCGGTGTGGACCAAAATGTTAGTCAATTCACCATTTGACATCAAGAATTTAGGAATCAAATCAACACACCAATCTCTATCTCTACCCTTTAATTCTGGCTTCTGACTTGAAGGTCTGAATTTAGAATACAATTGAGACAAATTCAAGGAGGCTGATTCTCCCCCATAGAAATCCTGTCTGTCGATGTGTAAGACCTTTTTGCCCTCAACCGACAATAACCCTGATAAAATACATTCGGTTAACCCTGTACCCAACACAATGACGTCGTATTCTTCATCCATGTTGCTAATTAGCTATTTTTCACTCGTGGCTTTCGATTCTCGCTGTCCTGATCTCTCAATTTGGGTTATTAATGCTGTAACTGGCGAGTTTGCCTGTTTGCTATCTAATCCTTATTTGTGAGCTTCAATAATTTTCACGTTCGCGCAATGCTCCACTAAAGATTGTGTTGATGGTTTATATATTAAAGGAGAATACACTAACTATATTGATTCTAACGCTAAACGACGTTGTGGAAACCTTCTTTTCCTTTGGCCAATCCAGCCTTGACGATTTTAGCGATTTCAAGCGGGTCACTGGTGATTTTAGTGAAGTTTTCATACCCATCTTCGGTGATGAGTAAATCATCTTCGATTCTAACGCCTCCAATGTACCAGTATTTGTCCAAGACGTCTTTGTTGATGTACTTCATTTTCTCTGGGTTGTTCAAAACGTCTTCCAACAAAAATGGAGAGAAATAACATCCTGGCTCGTCGGTTAAGACCATTCCTTTTTGTAATGGTCTACGTAATCTTAAATAACGTAACAATTCATTTGAATCTTCATAGTTTGGATATCCTCCAACATCATGAGTATCCATACCAAGTAAATGCCCTAAACCGTGGGGAAAAAATCTACCTGATACTTTCGATTCGTAGATTTCTTGAGCTGAGTATTCTGATTTGAAGATTCCCAATTTCAAAAACTCGTCAATCAATACCTTGTGGGCTTTCAAATGGCAATCTTCCCAATCCACACCGGGCTTGATCATATCCATGGTGGTTTGTTGCATTTTCAAGACAATATCGTAGATTTCTAAGTGCTCTTTACTCCAATCACCGTTGATTGGGAAACATCTAGTAACATCACTAGCATATAACGACCATTCACATCCAGCATCGATTAATACCGATCTTTTGTTGTCAAGATCGTCGTCGTTCTTAACATAATGCAAAGTTGAACAGTTTGGTCCACTACAACAAATTGGATCGTAAGATTGGTATTTGCTTCCTTGTCTTAAAGCATGATACATGAATTCGGCATGGATATGGGTTTCTTTGTCTTCGATAGGCAAAGCAGACATGACCGCCAAGTGACAGTTGTCGGTCAATTTGGCAGCTTGACGCATCAAGGCTAATTCGAAATCGTCCTTGATCAATCTTGCTTCATCTAAGGCATAGAAGAAATCAGGATCTGAAACATTTAAAATGTCGGAAAATTGCTTATTAGCATCATTAATGTCAAGACCATGGATGGTATTAGTTTTAGATAAATCGGCTGATAATTCACTGGCATATTTGCAATCATCGATATCGTATTTCTCTAAAGCCTCCTTGATACTTAAAGGCATACCTGACCACATAACATCGTCATAATCGATATCTGGCAAGTAAAGAGTCAACTTGTCTTCGGCACCTTGATAAACTATATGGGAACCAGGGATTTCACAACCAGATAAATAGAAAAAGTATCTATTTTGTCTGAAAGGTCTTGCTTGATCAGAATATTGATATAATACATCTGTTTCACCACTGACGAAAAAGACATGGTCGCCTTGTTTCTTGGTCAAGAAGTGTTTGTAAGCTCTTTGGCAATGTTCTTTAGCAGGGTATTTATTGATTTTACCAGTAGTCATCGTTGAAGTTCCTGTAAGGCATCAAGTGAGCATGTAACGTCATAGCGATGCCGTGCGAGATGGTGGTGGTGTAGGGCGAGATGGAAGAAAACGGTGCGCGGATGGTGCGAGGGTGGTGCGAGGATGGTGGCATGGGATTGGGACTGTGCTGAGTTGGGCCTGGGTGGTACCTGGAGGCTAGGAAGGAGTAGAAAGAGGAAAGGGCAGCTTCTGGCCTGACTATAGCTACATTTGTACTATAGTCTACTATTATTTCCCTGCTCAACACTAATATCTACTGTCTTCCCCCATCCTACTACCACCCTCGCTAACTCTGGCACGAGCGTCGCCCCAATTCACACCAGCTCGCACTAATTGCCACCAACAACATCAACATTTCGCGCAGAACAAAATCTCAACTTGCCACCAACAGAATGGAAAGATTACAGAGACTTTTAGGGCAAAGTGGAGGATTCGGTGGAGCTGGAGGAGTTCCAGCTGATGGTCCAGCTATAGATAATGCCGAAACCGTTTATATCTCGTCTTTGGCGCTATTAAAAATGTTGAAACATGGACGTGCTGGGGTACCTATGGAAGTTATGGGGTTAATGTTGGGAGAATATGTTGATGAATTCACGATTCAAGTCATAGATGTGTTTGCAATGCCTCAATCCGGTACAGGGGTCTCTGTTGAAGCAGTGGATGACGTTTTCCAAACCAAAATGATGGATATGTTGAGACAAACTGGAAGAGATCAAATGGTTGTCGGGTGGTACCATTCACATCCTGGTTTTGGATGTTGGTTATCCAGTGTAGATGTCAATACTCAACAATCATTCGAGCAGTTGAATAAAAGAGCAGTTGCTGTAGTCATAGATCCTATCCAATCTGTCAAAGGGAAAGTTGTCATTGATGCATTTAGAACCATTGATACTACCACCTTAATGATGGGACAAGAACCAAGACAAACCACATCTAATGTTGGGCACTTAAATAAACCATCTATCCAGGCATTAATCCATGGTTTAAACCGTCACTATTATTCATTGAATATTGATTATCATAAAACATCGTACGAGACTAATATGTTATTAAATTTACATAAAAGTAACTGGCAAAGTGGTTTGAAATTAGAAAACTTTGAACATAACGATTCCGTCAACTTGAAATCAGTCGAAAAAATGGTTAAAACCGCTGAATTATACAATCAAAGAGTACAAGAAGAAAAAGAGTTACTGGAAGAGCAATTGAAGACCAGATATGTGGGTAAGCAAGATCCTAAAAAACATTTGAGTGATACAGCTGAAAAAGCTATAGAAGATAATGTGACTTCCTTGTTGACCAGTAACGTGAATAGTTTAGCTATTCAATAGTTAGTTAAAGTAGTTATAATAGTTATAATAGTTCAATACAAATAATTGTGAAATTTGCAACTTTCAAAATGATTCTGCAATGAACTCCATATCTCCCTATCGATGTTTCCTGACAATAATAGCCATGTAAGTCACATGTATCATCCTTCTCCTTGTATTTTATGGACCTTATCTCAGTTCTCTCGGTTACATAATCAGGTCAAGTCGCGATAACATCATCAAAACTTGGAACTACAACTATAACTATTAGCTTTAACATGGGAGTATGTATACGGCAAGAAAGGACAAGGCAAAGGCATTACTAACCTCAGATTGGAAGAGTAGTCCATTATTCAGTCGATTTGGTTTTGATTTCGATAATTTTAGCGGGAATTCACAGAAACACTGGGTTGGTGTTTGATACCAGAAACTTATCATCAGTTGATTTCCGTAGATGGTTCGGGAACTATTTGAGTTTTGGGGAGCTGTGTTATGATAGATTGGTATCCATGTTGAAATTTTCAGGCTACTTCCAACAAAAGAACTTGATTGTAGATTATTTGACTAGAGAAGGGTCTAAAGCTTTAAACGATAAGAAGGACTAGTGTGTAGAAGACTCCTGACTACATAATGTCGTGTCGTAGTGTTTTAGTATATATATATTGTAAATTTGAAGTGGTCTTTTTGTGTTCAAGTCTATTTGTGTTCAAGTCTTTTTGTGTTCAAGTCTATTTGTGTCCTCTATTTGTGTTTTTCTCCATTTCTCTATAAATACTCACTCGATCTCAAGGTATGTCTGATTTCCATTTACTTTCATGATAATGATTGAACAGTATCAGAAAATCACAAAGCAATGGTGGCAAGATGCATAGAACTAGTTCTTCCATAACTAGCTCTTGAAAAACGGCCACAGACAGAAGGTAATTACTAACGATGTACAAGATGAGTTTTGTTGAAAAGTTTAAAAACGCCATAGACTTGGAACAAAAGGTTGATCTAGACCAGACCAATGCGTATTTAGAGACGTATAGTGCTAAGAAGCTAGCAAAATTGGGGTTGGCGGTGTTGAACTTGGTGATTGACAATATTAGAACTGGTTTGGGCGGTAAAACCATCGTAGAACTAGTGCTTGATTCTGCGTTAGGCGATAAAGAATTGGATGTTGGGACCATAAAGGTCGGCGATATAGTCAAAGTGGACAAAATGGGCGAAGAGTCCGAGGAACTATCTGGGGTTGTAACCAAAGTGTCCAGTAAATTGATTTCTGTTTCCATTGATGATGATACTAATGATGACAAGGTATTGAGCATGTACAATAACACTGGCAACGATTCGAAGATCTGGATCGTAAAGTTGACCAACTCTATCACGTATAAAAGAATGATCACTACTATGAACAAATTAAGTGAGTTGAATGATAAGCCAGATGTTATAAAGGTGTTATTAGGAGAAATGCCCTATTTTCAGTACAGCAGTCATAAGCAAATAAAAGATAACGACTTCTTTAATGAAAGTTTGAATCCTTCTCAAAAGGATGCCATCAACTTCACCATGAATTCACCCGTATCCATCATCCACGGGCCGCCTGGGACCGGGAAGACCTTCACAATCATAGAATTGATAAAGCAATTGGTGTTCAACGATAACGAGAGAGTTTTGGTGTGTGGACCTTCTAATATATCTGTGGACACAATTTTAGAGAGACTTTCACCAAGCTTCAATGATGGTAAGAAGAAGAAATCAAAGGATTTCTCCAAACTTATCAGAATTGGACACCCAGCAAGATTACTCGACAAAAATTTGCAGCATAGTTTGGATGTTCTTAGTAAGGTCACATCTACAGACATTCTACTGGACATTTCGAACGATATCAAAGAAACGTTGAAAAACATCAAGAAAAGCAAAAGAAGAGCAGAACGTAAAGCATTGTACCAAGATTTAAAACAATATAAGAAAGAATTAAGACAAAGGGAAAAGAAAATCATCAAGGATTTGTTACTAGGAAGTAAAGTTGTTGTCAGTACTTTACACGGGGCAGGATCAAGAGAATTGTTGTCGGTGTATGATGATAAGAAAACAGGATTTTTTGATACAATAATTATAGACGAAGTATCACAGTCGTTGGAGCCACAATGTTGGATTCCAATAATAAACCATCTTGGAATCAAGAGGTTGATAATTGCTGGAGACAATATGCAATTGCCCCCAACAATCAAAACTCTTGATGGGGACATGAAGATAGACTATAAAACAACAGCTAAACTAGAAGAAACATTATTTGATAGACTAATGAAGATTGGTGGACAAAAATATAAAAAATTACTAGATACTCAGTATCGTATGAACAAATCAATTATGGAATTCCCGTCCAGCGAACTTTATGAAGGGAAATTGAAAGCATACAAAGATAATGAAACAATATCATTGAAAGATATGGGGTATCTCAACAAAGAGTACATCGAGAACGAGGACGAGGATTTAAGTGAATGTATTTGGGTCGATACCCAAGGAGGTGAATACCAAGAACAGTCCAACGAAGATAGCAATTCTAAATACAATGAGTACGAAGTAATTATAGTTAAACAACATGTGGATAAATTACGAAAAATGGGAATTAAGAATGAAGACATTGGTATTATATCACCCTATAACGGGCAAGTAACGATCTTGAAAAAGGAAATCGAAGGGATCGAAATTAGTACGGTCGATGGCTTTCAAGGCAGAGAAAAAGAAATAATCATAATATCGATGGTCAGATCGAACGACAATAAAGAAATTGGGTTTTTGAAAGATCGAAGAAGAATGAATGTAGCTATGACCAGACCGAAAAGACAATTATTTGTGGTAGGAGACTTAGAAATAATTGGCGGTTCGACTGAATACTTGAAGCATTGGGGAGAATACGTTGAAGACCAATTCGATATTAGGTATCCCGATATTACCTACTAACACGTATCTGGCTTCTAAGAAATTAAGGAATTGTTCAAGTCTAGAATAGAAGTTTAAAAAGCTAGGAACCTTGAAACGGAATTTCAGGAGCTATAAATGGAAAGCTAAGATGTCAAACAACTAAACTAAGAACTTCTAAGAAATATATAGTTATAAATATCAAACAAAAGAAATAAAACAGCTAATCAGACACGATCAGATTTCTTGAAAAATAAACTTTACTCCTTCCACTGTTGCCATAACCAAATAACCACCTTGGTACTGTAAATAAATCACTAATCCAGTAAATTAATAAGCTAATCACTTTAACTTAAACAACTAATTAATTGCTACTCCTATACAACAGAAGGCTCCCAACAGGTCTAGAAAAGTCTTTCTGGACTCTTTTGTAAACCTGAAACTCAAGTACCATATGCTCAAAACACGATATTTCCCAAATAGTAATAATGACAACTAATATAATCTAAATATGCACGACTAATCAATTGATGAAACAATAAACTTTGGTGTGAAATGCATTGTGGCAGGTACAATGCATGGTGGTTTCCTGTAGGTTTGTTGTAAGTCTCCTGTAAGTCTCCTGTAAGTTTAATGCTTTCTATCTACTCTAGGTATCAGCACCTCTATTATATGGACATTTGGTATCAAATGTCGCTGTATATCAAAGGAAAACTCAGATGAAGAAGTGGATAGTTCTGGTCTTAGAGTGGATATTCAAGGCCATCGAATAGGTGTATTACCTGTATGTATATTATGGATAATATTTACTGATCGTAAAAAAAATTCTAATTTTTAGGGTATCTCCTGAACATTTTGTTTAGAAACTGTGAATATCACAATAATAGGAGAGAAAATTATGCAACACAATGCAGATGATACAGGAGTAGCATATTGCAAATGTTAGTGAAGATTTGACTGATGTAGAGCTAATTAAACTAAACTGTATTCCAAAACCTGAAAACAAGCATGCATTGACATCTATATGGTTTACCTCAGATAGTAGTTAGAGGCAATATGTGTATTAGCTCCTGTTCAAGACATGATCTTTCTGTAATGGATATTTTGTAACCATTTGTATGAGGATTGAAGTGGCCAAGTCAATTAAATGTAGCCAACAGTCGACTACAATTCCTTCAGTTGTTAGATATCATTTGATAAAGTAGAAGCTGAAAAGCAAACCCTACACTGTAAAGCTCTAAGTGCCCCTTTATTTAGCATTACTTTTCAAATCCCTGCGTTCAAAGCTCAATTAATGAATTATTGATGAATTAACAATCACTTGTGACGGAATGGAAGGTAGAAGCGTAAGTTAGAGAGAGCTCGTCAGGTAGACGAAAGCACATTTTACTTGGGTGCAATAGTGACGAGTGATAAGTTTTAGGCCTGGCATTTTGCACCTTCTTTACAAAGACGCGACATCCAGATAACACGTATGCTGTGCACCCCATTACCTTTGACTGCATATATGCATCACGAGCCCGTCGCAACACGAAAGTTTAACAATTTCTGCATTTTTGCAACATTGGGCAGCTAGGCGAAGCGAAAAGTAGTAGACATTTTGTGCAGAAACATTCAAATAACTAACAAATTCCAGCGTACATTTTTGTGTTTTTACTAAACTGAAACATTGGAGATATATAAACCGTTGAAGTTCCTAAGATAGTACATTAGATATCGATTGTACTTCATTCTTTCCTTTATTACCCAAGGTTCAATCTATTTCATTCTTTATAATACCTTCATTATATTACATTCATTATACCCGTGTTTACTATGCAATTTAAAAATTTAGCTGTTTATTTGTCTATCTTAGCTGTCTCCGAAGCTGCTGTCAAGATTGTTACTGAAGTCAAAGTCCATACTGTTTATGCCAATGGTGAAGAACCAAGCTCAAGTATTGAAGAAAGTTCAAGTTACAGTTCAACTTATAACTCAACTAGTGATTATTCTTCTTCTTCATACGTTGAACCAACCGAAGTTGCCAAAGTAGCTTTCACTTCCATTGAAATTCCAACTCCAACCTCAACTGCAACTCCTACCTCCACTCCAACCACTTCAACCACTTCAACTCCAACCACCACCCAAGCTCCAACTACCTTGGTCACCAAATCATCTTCTAGTGCTGCTCCAAAAACTACCGATTCTGGTAGCTCTGGTTCCGTTAGTGGTTCTGACGAGCAATTCGCCAAAGATATCTTGGATGCCCACAACCAAAAGAGAGCCGACCACTCTGCTCCTGCTTTACAATGGGACGACGAACTTTACCAATATGCCGCAGACTATGCTTCCAAATATGACTGTTCCGGTAACTTGAAACACTCTGGTGGTAAATATGGTGAGAACTTGGCTGTTGGTTACGCTTCTGGTCCAAAAGCCTTAGAAGCCTGGTACGACGAAGGTGCAAACTACAACTACGCTATTGCTTCAACCTTTGACCACTTCACTCAAGTTATCTGGAAGTCAACCACCAAGTTAGGATGTGCTTACAAAGATTGTTCTGCTGAAAACTGGGGTAAATACATTATCTGTTCTTATGACCCAGCTGGTAACATGATTGGTTCAGGTAAAGCTAACCTTTTCTCTAACTAATCATATATATGATATTACTTCATGGTTTGGGTTTTATAAAAAACGGTTGTTGAGTGTTTAAAAATACATAAATGTTTTCGATTCTATTACTCTGCATGCTGTTCTACATCCTTCTGCTAACTATATACTTCTTAAGTCTGCATCGCAGTCACAGGAGATTTCGATATCTGTTAACGTATCAAGTTTCTTCAAGTTCAAATAACTGATATCAGGACTTTCAAATAGAAATGTAGTCAAGCTGGTGAAGCCAGTCAAGTCTATTTCAACCGTCATTGGTTCATCAAAACGGGGATAATCGACCCTTAAATATGCAATGAATAGCTTTTCTAGACTTTTAGGAAAGTGTTCAATGTCTTCTCCTTCAAAAAAATTCAATGTTAAGGCTCCTATGTAGAATTCCTTCAAATTTTCAGGGAGATCAAACTCATACAAGTTGGGAAAAGCATTTGCCTCTAGATTTAGCGTTTGTAAATCATCTGGGATTCGTATTGAACTGTTACTGAACTGGAAAGTCTTGAGTAGATTGGAGCTCAAGTCTAATACCCGCAAGTTTGACCCAAAGTCTACGTTAGAAATGATGGAAATGAAGTTATTGGTTAGCTTGATGGTTTCCAAGCTGTCAGGGAACTTGATGTTCTCCAATGTCATCAAGCCAGTTGCATTCATTGACAAATTCTTTAGGTTAGGCTTCAATATATTGGAGATGTTGGCATAATTGATCTCGTTAGCATCCAAAACCAAGTGTGCAATAGAGTCTGGAAGTAGCCCCAAGTCATCCAAGTCACTGATGTTGTTACTATCTAGCATCAATGTATGTAAATTCGTGCAAACATAGAAGAAATACCTGGAAAATTCCTCCAACTGATTGTTACTCAATATCAACTTCTTCAAGGTCTTCGGAAGCACCACTTCGTCAAGGTTTTTGATCAAGTTGTTAGACAAATCAAGTTCTTCTAACGTCGGGGGTAGTTGGAAATCGACAACTGATATTCTGTTATAGCCTAATCTTAAACATTTCAATGTGGAAGGAAGAGTGACGTCTTTCAAAGACGAAATAGCGTTAACACTAACTTCTAGCCAGGTCAACTTCTTGAAATTCTTCAAACGAGTACCACCAGTCAATGAAAATCCCGGTTTCAAGGTAGTCAAGGCATTGGCATTCAAGATAAGTTTCTCTAAATTAGGAGCCTGGGGGAGATAGTCTATTTTGGTGATGGTATTGCCCGTCAAATCGATTGTTCGTAAAGTCTTTAGTTTGGCCAAGTACGCTAGGGACCTCAACTGTTTGTCGTCGATTTGGTCATTATACAATCTGAGTTGATCAAGAATATGGAAATGACGAAGGTTTATGAACGGAGAGTGCAAGTTTTCAAGATTATGTCTTTTCTGCACCAACAAGTTTCTGATCTTGGAGGTCAAGCCGCTTACCCTCTCTCGTACTGATAACATGCCCGAGTTCAACGCTTCTGACCATGGCGTATCGAATATGAGCTGGATCGACAACAGAACATCACTCTTGTAGTAGCTATCGAATGCAAGTATTTCAATGGTTTTGAGTAGGTATTTCACTTGGTTCAGCTTATACTTGTCTGAATCACTGCTCTTATAGTGGAAAAAGAGCACCACATCTCTAATCAAAGGTCTTCCAAGCTCCAAGCCATAAATCAACATCAGCTTGATCAATTGAAACCCCTGTTGAAAGCTCTTTACCTGCAACACAGTGTCCAACTTGGCCTTCGAGTAAAAGTGTAATAAAGGATCATAGTACTTCTCATTATCGCCATTTCTAATCACCAATACCTTCCCTATGAGCTCCAAACAAATCGTCTGCGCCAAATTGAACCGTTCCAAAGGATAAGGCTCAATGAACTTGGCATATAGTTCCGCATTGGGCACATGCAGAAGAATCTGCCGTACGATTTCTCCCGGTAAACTGTTAATACCTGTATCCATTTGGCAGCAAATAATAAAGCCAAAAAAGCGCGAAGCTTATCAGGGAAAAGTTCGCAAAAAGCAGGAAACTTGAGGAATACATCATCTCGTTGAGTTTTGGCGCCAAAACACCACTAACTCGCCCCAAGGACCGTCTGTGAAGCAACAGCACAGCTACAAGAGACGGCGTATTACATAAAACAGAAATCGCGGATGGAAAACATGGATAGGACGATGGATTCCAGGGCTGGCAATGACAGCATCGAATCAGACGATAATAAGGAAAAGAAGCCGGTTCAGAAGAAAAGAACGGCCATGGCGTGTATCAGATGTAGGTCGAGGCATATACGGTGTCCAGGGGGTAATCCCTGTAAAAAATGCCAGTTGGCCAAGACGAAATGTGAGTATGTGGAGGCCGATAAGAAGATTGTGGTGTCTTTGAAGTATATGAGTCGATTACATGATGATATTGCCAGGCTAAAGAAGGAAAATGCCACTTTAAGGACAAAACTCAAGGACGAGGAAAGTCAACGATTACATGGCAGTCCCAAAGTTACCAACTCGTTTGAATATAACAGCAAAACTCCTCACAATCAACAACTATTCAATGAAACCCTGAACTCGGGGTTTAATACCGGAGAAGTCATCCAACCTACATTAGATAAGTATGGGAGATTGATCCAATCTAGGACTGGTGAACGTCTTTATGTTGGTTCGTCGTCCATGACCTTATTTGGTCTAGAAATTCAAAACATGGTTCCTTCTAGCCATCAATTGACCCCCCAGGACTCACCTCAAAACTACACCAGCCCCACGTCTTCGGAAATCCCATTGAACAGAGAAGCAGAAATCTTGGAAAAAGAAGGTAATGCCTATAAAATCGTCTTGGCCAAAACCAATACTAGACCTGGGTTATCCATAAATTTCCAATTACCTTCGTACTCGTATGCTATGCTTTTAGTGGACAATTTCATCAACTATAACGATGGATGTTTTTATTTTTTCAACGAAGGTTTAGTTAAAAGGTATTTAATGAACTTGTACCAAGGAAAGACCGAAGAAAACAAAAGAATTATGAAAAGAAACGCCCACAACTATAAACGGTTCGACCATGATGAAAATTCCATCAAAAAAGACAGAGATGACGACACCATTTTGGAAACTATGTGGTTTTGTAAAATACTATTGATTTTTGCCACAGGTGAAATGTACCTTGGAACCGAATCAGATGTGCACCTAAAACAACTGATTTCCAGATATAAGCAAGAAAATAAAAAGTCAAAAGACTCTAAGGATAAAGATAAAGACGGTAAGAATGCAGGAAAAGATCCAAATGGTATGAAACATCCCTTCCCCAAAAACACATTACCAGGATCAGGCTACTTTTATCAGGCTTCCGAACTCTTCACAGGGTTGTTTGCTTCTGGTGCTATTGATAACATCACCAAAGACGGTGGTATCGAAGTCATGTTGTTATATGCCTTCTTTTTGCAGGTCGCTGATTGCACTATAGCGTCGTATTTCTACTTTGGTTTGGCTCTAAGGTCGGCACTAATCCTAGGCTGGCATGTTGATGCTGAAAAAAGCTCGGTTGACAGGTTTGAACTTGAACACAGAAGAAGACTCTGGTGGACTGTATACATGTATGAACGTATGTTGTCGTCCAAGGCCGGATTGCCATTGAGTTTTTCAGACGACAGTGTCTCGACGGAATTACCTTCAGATGTTGACATGACCTTGACTGATTTCCCTAAAGACGAAAACGATGTTCGTGGTTATTTCATTTTCCCGTCAGCAGAATACATCAACAATTGTGTCACTATAACCCAGATAAACGCTATCATTTTGTCATGTTTATACACCAAACAGCCAACTATTAACATTCTTCCGGTTGTTTCTGACTTGGTTCATAGACTAATGAATTGGAAGAATCAATTGCCAGAGTTCCTTAAGATAGACTATCAATCAGAAGATCTCAAGATCTCCAGACTTATAGTCAATTTGATGACAGAATACTTTCAAGGTATCAACTTGGCCGTCAGACCGTTACTTTTCCATTTTGCCACTAAGAAATTGAAAGAATTGCAAAGCTATAACACAGTTAATAAGTATGTGGACTTGACCAAGTACTCCAAAAACGTATTAACATTGTTAAACGCATCTTTCCAAGCTTCTATCAATACCGTGAGATCGATTTGGGCTTTGCTCCCTGAGAATATGGTAGCATTGTTTGGGTGGATGGACAGAGAGTACTTGTTTACGTCTTCATTGACTTTGATCTTGTTCAACTCATCATTCGGTTTACATGATGCCACCAAGGAACACCTTGATCATGCTTTAACCATATTCACAAGAATGAAAAAATTGGGCAATTATCCAGCTGCAATCAGAAGAGCACAGTTGTTGAAGCTAATCAGTGTATTAGACTTCAATGGAGTCATGCATGATTTGCTAGTCAAACATGACGATGAAGGCATTTATGTGCCTAGACCTAAATTAGGTGAGCCAAATGTGGTCCCACAGGAAGATATAGGCGAGAAGAAAGAACAGGACAAGCACGACACCGATATCGACATGGATTTGACGGTAGAAGATCAAATACCAGCAGTATTGAACAACGACGAGCTTGATTTGGCTTCCAGATTGCATATGACATTCAACTCCGAAGCAATGAACGACCTAGCAGAGGTTTATGGAGGTAGTGAAGGAATAGGAATCGAAGGATTCACCCATTTGAACGAAGAGCAGCAATTATGGAACGAAATCACCAATGACGCAGTGTGGTTGAACCCTTCAAACAATAACAGGATGTCACACCAAGAACAAACCTTACATCACACCATGCATGATACCAACCACCATAACTCCGAAGAGATCAACGAATTGTTAAGCAACATGGGCCCTAGAACGGACCCAAACGATTTAGAACCTCCCACACCCAGTGGAGTATACTCGGAAATAGTTAACCAAGAATTTAGCGATATTCCAGATGTTTAATGAGATAGAGATGAAGTTTATTTATTCTAAATAGATATTATATATTCAAACATTATTTAGTAATAGAAATAAGTTACAAATATAGTACATAGTAAACTTTTCAGGTAAGTTTTAGTTCAAAAAGTCCAACATAGCATTGTTTGGAGAGCCACCATTCATTTGCTGAAACACTTGTTGAGGAGAAATAGCAGAGCCCTGTGGTTGCTGTTGCTGTTGTTGCATCAAGTTCATATTATTGGCACCCATATTTTTGTTCATATACTGGTTTTGAAATTGGTTTCCACGAGATTGGTTCATGTTCATCTGATTTGGAGCCATACTGGTCATCATGGGCGAATTGTTCATGGGAGAATTGGTCATGGGGGAATTATTCATTGGAGAATTCATCATGGACATCTGTGGTTGCATCGACTGAGACATATGGTTAGGCATAGCATTGATGTTGTTGGCATTGATGTTGTTATTCATGTTCATGTTCATATTCTGATTATTCATGGTCTGGCTGTTCATATTATTGTTCAAACGGTTGGCATTCTGTTCTTTGACCTGTTGCATCTTCAATTTGATCATTTGAACCGCTTCCGGGTACAATTCTTGCAATTTGGTATACAAGTTAGCCAACTCAGGCATTTCTGGGGGAGCAGCAATAATCAAGGGGAAGGAGTTTTTGCTGGTTTGTGGTGTGGCGGAATGATCAATATGGTATTTCTCATGAAGATACGTCAAGACTTGCAAGTTGCAATGTATCCTTCGGGTCACATTCTGGTATTGTTCAATGATTCGAGTTTTATCAGCACCTTGTAGCTGCGCAAGCGTTTGTTGATTGATGAGAATACTATTGTAAATGCTGATTGCTCGCTTGATCAACTGGGTATTTATCAACAAGAGACACGTCACACGCTCTCTGTCCAACACTAAGGGCGATTTCATTGGCTTGTTCCCGTTCATTCTTTTCTATTCTGCTTACTATCTGATGAGTGTTTTTGTGCGATTTTTCAGAGAGGATATTGAGACACTAAAACGAGACTTTTCTAATACTCTATATTAGAACTATTTAGGTTACAACTTCTCAGTAAGTTCAGGCAACGCTTCTTCGAGGTCGGCGACCAAACCAAAGTCAGCGACATTGAAAATGGCCGCGTCCGGGTCCTTGTTGATGGCTACAATAGTCTTTGAATCCTTCATCCCTGCTAAATGTTGAATTGCACCTGAAATACCCACTGCAATGTATAATTCTGGAGCTACGATTTTTCCGGTTTGCCCCACTTGCAAAGAGTTGTCGCAGAAGGAACTATCTACGGCGGCCCTGGAAGCACCAATGGCGGCGTTCAATTTTTCAGCCAAAGGATTGATCAATCTATCAAAGGTCTCTTTGTTCTTCAAACCACGGCCTCCAGAGATGATTCTGGTAGCGGTGCCCAACTCTGGTCTGTCAGAAGTGGTTAAATCTTCAGAAACAAACTCGGTTCTGTTGCCTGAGTCCTCAGACTTGGTATATTGCTCAATAGTAGCTGAATCTGATGATAATTCGATGGCAGGGAATGCTGAAGATCTAATGGAACCCAAAATGATGTTTTCGTTTGACTTGACAGTGGCTAAAGCATTACCGGCGTAGATTGGTCTTACAAAAGTATTTTCGTTTTCCACTTTAATGATATCTGAAATTGGCTGGGAATCTATTAAGGCTCCAACTCTTGGTAATACGCTTTTACCCACAGCTGAACTGGCGGTGATGAAATGAGTGAAATTTGGGTTTTTGTTGAGGATTTCCTTGACTAAAGGAGCCAATTCTTCAGCTAAATAGTGATCAAATTCACCACCTTTAACTTGAATAACCTTTTCAAGACCAGGGATTTGGGAGACTTGATCAACGATATTTTCACCTCCAGGACCAGCGACCAAAGCGGTGATTGGTTTACCGATTTTTTGGGCAGCAGTGATTGCTGATAACGAAGCAGGGGCGATTTTGGCACCACTGGACTCGATAAAAGCCAATGTGTTGAGTCTAGCAGCACTGGTAGTAAAGGATCTCTTTAATATTGGAATCATTGTGTAAAAGTTTTCGCATATCCGAGTCGTAAATGAGTAATCTCGCGGTGGGACGGTGAGGCTGGCGGCGGTGCGGTGCTGCAGTACAGTGGTGGCAGAGTGCGGTGTTAACAGTGGTAGAGTGCGGTGGTAGAATAGTGCGCAGCCAGTGGTAGCGGTGGCAGAATAGCGGTGGCATAATAGCGATGGCATAATAGCGTGGCAGCAACAGCACAACAGTGGCAGAACCAAGGCTGTTTCCATTTCAAATCACTTGCAGTTCTTAAGGGCTCTTTCATATGCTTTATGACCTTGGCAACCTCAGCCCTCTCCAAATGCCTCACTTCATTGCTCTGAAACTATAAATTTGCCCACCACCGCTAACTACAATCCACAATCACCATTAACCACCAAGTCCCACTGCTTCTGCTTCCAATAACACCCATTTCCTAAGCTATTCACTATTTCATTCGCCAATTACCACCGCTCAGCACCATTTGCTGCCACCACTTCCCCCGATACCACCACCCACACCCGTAAACCCGCGCCATTCATGCTTATCACCAATCTGTCAAAGACGCACAAAAACCACACGATGTCTAGGAGCAATATTGAACGGGATCCTCGTACTGCCAAGTTAGAAGGCGACCACAGGAGACTACAAAGTCCCTCTCCCAGTCTAAGACACATTTCCCATACTCGTGTCAACAATTTCGAAAGAAAGCGGTTGGTAAATGGCAGTAAAGTGGAATACAGTTCGGTCTATGAAGGTGAGAATCAACCTTTATATATCGGCAGAGCTCGTGAATTTGGCGAGACTGATTCCATATTATACAGATCGCTGGACATGCATCCTTCTGAATCCACAAACTCTAACTTGTTCCAAGAGAGCTTGAGAGAGGTTTCGGAGTTGGCAGATACTACTGAGAACGTGAGCCAGATGGATGAGAATGATAGTAGTTCTCACCATTCGCCTGATAATACTGCTAACGACTACCAGCCGGTCCGAGACCAACACCTAGACGACTTAGAATGGATGGATATCCTCCCTTATTACTTGCCCATCTTGTCGTGGGTGAATCATTACTCTTTTGAGTTCTTTTTGGGGGACCTTATTGGGGGATTGTCTTTGGTGTTCTTCCAGTTGCCATTATCGCTATCTTATGCCACCTCCTTGGCCCATGTTCCTGTTCTTTCAGGGTTGTTGTCGTTGGGGATTTCTCCTATCATTTATTTGGTGTTTGGGTCTGTTCCCCAGATGATTGTAGGCCCTGAAGCTGCTATTCTGTTGATTGTGGGCCAGGCAGTAGAGCCAATATTGCATCATAAGAAACTGTTGAATCCGTTTGACTTAGTGGTGGCCATCACCTTTGTGAGTGGGGCCACTTTGTTGGGGTTTGGCTTGGGGAGATTTGGTTTTCTTGATAATGTGTTGAGTGGTTCGCTTCTTAAAGGGTTTATCAGTGGTGTTGGTATCGTAATGGTGATAAATTCCACTGTACTGATGTTGGGATTGAATGAAATCATGAAACTGATAAACGACGACCCTTCTGACGTCGATATTCACTCGCCTTTCGACAAATTGATGTTTTTGTTGAACCATATCTACAAGTACGACCCTTTAACATTCAAAATCTCCATTGTAGCTTTCACATTCTTGATGGCTATCACAATTTTGAAGAAAGTTATGTCAAACCGTCAGACGAAACACCTGGAGAAATGGACTTATATTCCAGAAATCTTGATCATGGTTATCATTTCAAGCATCTGTTGTTACAAATTTGGATGGGATACTCAAGGCATTGAGATCATTGGTAAAGTGAAGCAAGACCATGGCAGAATAAGTATCTATAACCCTTTAACTGTGCACCAATTCAAGTTGATTAAAAAGGTCAGTTCAGCAGGTTTCTTGTGTGCGATGTTAGGTTTCTTTGAAAGTACTACTGCTCTGAAGTCCTTAGGTTCTAGATACAACTTGCCTATCTCTTCCAATAGAGAATTGGTGGCGCTAGGCTTCATCAATGTTGTAGGATCGATGTTTGGAGCCTTACCAGCATTTGGAGGTTACGGTAGAAGTAAAATCAATGCCATGTCAGCCAAAACTACCATGCTGGGGTGTTTGATGGGAATTTTCACGTTTTTAACCATTTTCTTTCTATTGGATGCGTTATATTACATTCCTAAGTGCATTTTAAGTGTAATAACAGCCAAAATCGGGCTACTGTTGATTGAAGAGGCACCCTATGAGTTGTTGTTCCATTGGAGAAGTAGAGGATATAATGAGATTATTACATTTTTCGTGACAGTGTTGACAACTTTGTTCTTTTCTATGGAAACAGGAATCGCTGTTGGCTTGACATATCTGTTGATGAGAGTGATTAAGCATTCTGCAATGTCAAGAATCCAGATTCTTGGGAGAATACCAGGCACAAACACATTTGTAGATGCCGACATCAATGAAAACTTGTTAACTGTTCATGATGCTAACCTCGGTGAAGTGCCAGCCACGCATTTCGACGATATAAAGATGCTGCAGTTCAATATGTTCACGGACAACTACTTCACCAGTGTCAATACTGGTGTGTTAGAAGAAATCGAGGGCTGCTTAATCGTGAAGATTCCGGAGCCATTGACGTTTACCAACTCCAGTGACTTGAAGGGAAGACTAAAAAGAGTGGAAATGTATGGTTCTACCAAAGCCCATCCCGGACTGAAGCGTAGTCGAGACGAGTCCATGACTAATTACGTTATATTCGACCTAAGAGGGATGTCAGAGATTGATTCTTCAGCAGCTCAGATATTGAAAGAGTTAATAGGCTCATACCAAAAGCGTGGGATTGCCCTGTTCTTTATCAGAGTATCCAAGCATGCCAATGTCAGAGAAAGATTAGAGAACACAGGCATCACACAACTACTCAGAGACGATTTGACTCGTGTCAGATACTATGAGGCACAAGACGAATTGAAGCATAAAAACCAGCTAGGAATAATGATGGAAAACCCCAGTATGAACGAGATCCTTGATTTGACAGAGAACTACAACACGCCGTTCTTTGGCCATATCAGCGACGCGTTGAAGGTGATAGACTATTACGAGTCTTTGAAGGAGCTGCCGGTGTGAAAGGGGTGAAAGAACGGAGACGAAGAATCTAGAGGAAGGTAGCAAAGCAACAGGGAGGTAGCAAAGCAACAGGGGCGAAAACAAAGCAACAGGAGGTGAAAACAAAAGAGTACCACAGTAAAAACCCCAGCTAAAACCCAATGAAACCCCTCCAAAAACCTCGCTATACTCGCCAGAACACACAAATTCCCACCACCTCAAACATCATCCCCAACCCCGAACTCTCACGCCCTCACATTAAAAAATCAGCAATAATCATCAACACTAACACATCTATTTATTTGTATAATAATAAACGCGAAAAATTATCATCATGACAGAAGATATCACCAAACTTCAAGAGGAGGCCGACGCCGAAAACACCATCAAAGAGGAATACAAACTCTGGATCGAGAATCGTAAGTTTATGTATGAGTTTGCTTACGAAACAGCGTTGAGATGGCCTTCTATAACCGTGCAATGGTCACCTAAACATACTGATAACCCAGACTTGAACGTTATTGAAAGTAATTTGATATTGGGAACCCATACCGAAGGAACAGAGCCCAACTATTTGAAGCTCGTGCTGTCACAATTACCTTATAAAAAGGAAGAAGGTGTTGATTTCAAGTCCAAGATCAAAAACACCAAAAAATGTGTCAATAATGCTGAAATCAATCGTGCTAGATATATGCCTCAAGATACTAACATTGTTGGTACTATCAATGGATTGGGAGAAGTTGATATCTATAAGATGGACCAAGAAGACGCTAACGTTCATCATATTACTAGTCATACCGACAACGGGTACGGGTTGAGTTGGAGTGCTTTGAAACCTGGTTATATAAGCAGTGGGGCCGACGATAAAACGGTGTTCATCCATGAAGTGGGCACTTCCGTCAAGGAAATCATGAAAATCGAACAACACGACGACATAGTAAACGATGTCAAATGGCATGAACATAACGAGAATATCTTTTCATCGGTTTCAGATGATAAATACCTTCATATTTATGATCTTAGACAATCTAATAGTCCCGTAGTGAAATATTACAGTCCCGAAAGTGAAGGGATCAATGTCGTATCCTTCTCACCCTTCAGTCAGAATTTGATAGCCATTGGAAATGCCAATGCCAACATACAATTGTTAGATTACAGGATGTTGAGTAATGAACCCCAAAGCTCTAAAGGATTGCTTCATACTATGATGGGCCATTCTGATGCCATTACGTCGATGGAGTTCTCTCCAACCAAAGACGGCGTGTTGGCCAGTGGGTCGCAAGACAGAAGAGTGATGATCTGGGACTTGAGCAAGATTGGGGAGGAACAAGTCCAAGAAGATGCCGAAGACGGATGTCCAGAGCTCTTTATGATGCATGCGGGCCATACTGGGGGAGTCACCGACTTGAGTTGGTGTCCGTACAAGGACTGGACGTTGGCCACTGTTGCAGATGATAATATGCTTCATATCTGGGAGTTATCGAAGAGTATGTTTGACGTGAAAGAGGCCATCGCCGACGACGAGTTGGAATAGAGTGAAAAGCCTAGGGCAATTATAGGAAATTCCAAAAAGAGTACGGAAAAACTTGAAAAATCCTTGAAATCCCCCCAAAAATTTGTAGAATATATAATATCACCCCACTATCATTTCTGGATCCTTTTCATCCCTAAAAACGCCCTATAGAAGTAGCTAGACCGCTTCACCTGTTATCACCAAAACTGTCATTCTTCGCGAACAAAAGTTTATCCATTATTGAGGATAGTTGGTGAGAAACAGAAAAAGCACAACACCAGCGAAAGTAGCGAAAATCAATAGTAATCACCATGTCAGAATTTCCACCTAACTTATCTATTCGACCTTTAACTATTGAAGACTTGGACCAGTGTATTTCATTGGAAAACAAGGGATTTGAACACGCAGAAGAAAGGTGTACACCTGAGAAGTTTAAATACAGATTGACTGTTTGCCCCGAATTATGTTCAGGGTTGTTCATCAGAGAATACGGATACAAATATAACGCTATAAACTTACCTGAAATAGCCGAAAAATTGGAAAAAGAACACCAGGACAAAAAGTTGAAAGGTGAAAATGTGGACGACGAAGAAAACGAAGACGATTTAGAAGACTTGCCAATTAAATCGTCTGTTACCAAAGAAACTTTGATAGGTCAAATCATCGGTACAAAGATGTATTCTTCCAAGGTTACAGAGGCCGCCATGCAGTTGCCTACTGAAAAAGACGAAACTTCAGGCCATATTGAAAATTCTAGATTCATCGGGATTCATTCTCTTGTAATTGATCCTGAATGGCAAGGAAAAAACTTGGGAACCTTAATTATCCACGATTATATCCAGAAGTTATCCAACCAAGACTTGGGGGATAAAGTATCATTAATTGCCGTTGATGATTTGATACCATTTTACGAAAAGATCGGGTTCAACAACTTGGGGGAATCTCAATGTAAATTTGCCGGTACCAAATGGAATGATTTAACAATGGATTTGATCCCAGAAGATGATGATTAGTTTATATTCTATATAGTTTATTCTTGTAATTATGTTCATAAATTAATATAAGAGTTGAATTGTGCGATGAGAATTTTTCAGTCTAACAATTTCTATGGTTTCTATGGTGCCAAATATCGTCAAACATGTGTTTGATTCGTTTCCTTTACACGAAAACCCTGCGGTTTCCAACACCACAACCTCGTCAATTGAGGAAATCGAAGTGAAAAAGTACTATTTCCAAGGTGGTGATGCCGGTGGGTTCAGTTTGGCAGTGTTTAACGTGTTTGAATACGATGGTAAACTTGTGCCTACAGACCCAATATCGCTCTTTTGTTCGATGTTATTGGCAGATAAAAACAAATTGACGTTTCCGGGGGCCGATGTTAACGGACCGGGTCCCTACAGCATGATAAAGTTATCTTACGCTGCTTCTCCAGATAACAGATTGCCTATGTTGATAGAAGACGAACCCAGACAAATACGGACAACCGACGAATTGCTAGCTACCATCAACGAACGAATCCGGGATCCTAAACAGAAGTTGATTAACGAGTTGGTAGATTGTGTGATTTTGGATACCTGGCTCTTGGCTCTCTGGTACGAATCCGTGGATTTATCTACCATCTTTGGGTTGGTGGTCGACGTTACCAAGTACGATTTGTTCCATCATTTGAGTTGTTGGAATGGGTTCCGTATACGATACCCAAAACTAGACGAAACATTGTATTTGAACAAGTTGAAGGATGTGCAGAACATACTACACTTGGTGCAAGAGTCGTCGGTGGATAAGGTGATTAGGATTAAGATTAATGCATTTATTATCCATATACAGAGTCTATTAGAAGGCACTAAGTTGTATGGTATCGTGAAGGATGTTGTGGTACAGCTTTAGTGGCATGGTAGTGGTACAGCTTTGGCACGACTTTATATTCTTGTACATATTCTTATATTAATGTATTTCATCTATTATGCTTGACTCTCTTTACTTGTGCAACTAAGTCTCCACTAGTCCATTCCATGAGTCTTTTGGAATTAGTAAGTCCTAGTTTCAATGCGATTTGGGGATTACAGTCAACTTGGTCTAAATATGTCAATAATCCATATTTGGTTATCAAATTATTACTTCCTTGATTAATCTCTGGGATCTTGAATAAGATTTGTTCGATCAAGTGTTTCAAGCTAGGCAACAACCTCAAATTTAGCAAGTTGAGTACCCACTCAAAAAATTTGTTCTTGTTCAACACCTTGAAGTCTGAGGAGTTCAAAGTATTGAAGTTCTGTAAGTACCATTCTATCGATTTCAACGTATCTAACTTCACCTTGTTGAAGTTTGGTAACTCTAAGGGTTTGATTATTGGATTCCCCAAGATATATTTGTAAGTGATTTCATACAAATAATGCCCTGGGTTAGCTAAGATTGGTACGAAGCTGGAGTACACCTTCAATTGAATGTCCTCCAACTCGTGAAACCTGTAAGTGTTTCTCAAATTTGAAAGGTATATCTTGAACAAGCTTTTATCCTTGAAATCATCATTCAAGTTCTTCAACAACCCACTGATAATGACTTTGCTTGTTTTGTTGTTATAATTCTTCACCAAGAGCTCTAAAATGTTGTAGTTCAACAAATTGGTGATACTGACGATGACTTTACTGTCTTCAAACTTGAAGAATTCTTCATTATTGAGAAGCAACAAGATCAAAAAGTCATAATCATAAATAGTGGAGGAATAATCATATCCCATCTTAAAAATATTGTCATTGATATAGTGAACCAAAGATTGGTAGTTCTGCTTCAAGTCTGTCTGATATGGAACACTGAGTTTCAAATTGCTAGACAAACTATTCTTGATGAATCTTTTGTTCAATGAGATCAAATTGTCAGTAATTAATCTTTGTTCTCCTATCAACTCGAAGTCATTAGTGTTGAATTCATTGATTTCCCAGTTTTCTATGTAGTTAATCCAGTTTATGCTGCTTTCGTTTTCGATTTTTTCAAGGATACTTTTGAGTATCAAGTCTTCAAATCTGAGCGAGCCGTTGTACATGGATAACACCTGTTTTAAGATGGTGACATTTCTCTTAGTGTCCATATGGAACAAGTTGTAGATAAGAATACTTGATTCAATACGAGCATGAGCAGTCTCAAACTTCGAGATTTCAAGCAATATGTTACTGGGGTTAGACAAGAACACTTGTAGTAACTTGGAACTGTTAACAGTAAACGACATGAGTACACTATTGACGTATTTCAAGAAATCGTAGTTCTTTACATACTGCGACCGCAAGAATACCTCCATTTGTGTGTTAATAACGTCGGCATTGGGTTTGTGGAGGCCAAAAACGTCGGTTAAGGCCTTTAAATACTCTTCAAAGCCTTCTGGAAATGTATCTTCGGCAAAACATTTAGTGATGTTGATGAAAGACCTTTCAAACAAAGCCGCATTGGGGTAGTGTTTCATGATTCCCACTAAGTGAACGTTGAAAGTATCGAGATCTTTTGTATATATCTGGTTTATCATGTCTTCAGATACCAACGACGGCTTGAATTTTAGGCAGTTGTTGACCAATTTCAAGTAATTAGCCAATGGTTTACTCATTTTCAACGAAACATTTGAAAATAAGCTTTCCAACAAAGGATTGGTACCAGTGATGTATGGAACTATAGACGTCAAGTCTTTCTGCTTACTGAGGAACGAGATTGTAGACTCTGTGAGTTCAAACCCTTCAAGTAGTTCATAATACTTGCCTTTGCAAATGGTTTCGATATACTCCTCTATGGATTCTGGAGTCAACAACTGTTTGATAACCTTCAACTTGTTGTTACTCTTGAAAGCGAACAATTCAGAGAGGGAAGCTGCCGGTGTCATGGACTCAGCTAAAAGCAAGCCATAATTGTTTAATCTCACTTCCTCACTGAAGGCATAGTTTAATTGCTCTTCGTTTAATAGCCAGTTGAACACCACCAACTCTGGCGAGGTCTTTAAGTTTTCGAAAACATAGTTTTTGACCTCAGTATTGGATATATCAAACGCAAGCAAAGCTGTTCTTAGTAAGTCGTAGTCCTGGACCCGGGTTCCGCTTAATAACAAGCTGAAGAAGTTAAGGTTGTTGACGTGGTCTGAATTCAAGTAATCTAGAATCTTTTCAAGCAATTCGGGCCTTTGTTTGAGCTTTCTTACCAAACATACCATTTCAAAGTCGTTCATGATAAACTTGTTGGTGATATTGTCCTTCTTGGAGTTGAGCACGATTTCTCCTATGGATTTGTCAAAAGGTAACTGCAATACCAATTCGGCTTCAAGATTATAATGCTTCACACACATCATCAACTGTTCCCAATCTTCTCCAATGATGAAGAAATTGCTCACTAGTTGGTTGAACCAAGAATCGAACTCGGTGCCACTTTTGGCTCTGAAAATCGAATACTGTTCTATCAAGATTTTCACTAGCAAATTGACACGGAAAGGAAGATCAATGTATTTGTAGGGGTTGTTAAGTCTCTGGGACATTTCATTCAACAACGGTAACAACTTTTCGGGATATGGCAAATAGACCAAGGACCATAACGGGCTTATTATTGTTGAATGAGGAACATCGACTAACTTGACGATCAAGTTGTAGAAAACAATGTGGTTTTCGTTCTGATTGGAGAACTTCACCAACGTAGGTAAGTAATTGGTTTGCTTGATTTGGAAATTGGAGGTTAGGTTGATGTGAATCTGAATCAAATGGTTGAACTTGATGAAATTCAAGTTTTCGACGTTTTCTAACGCTGACAACTGGTTGTTAAGGTACTTTATAAGGGAGTTGTTCAATTCGTAGTTGGATAGAATCACTAGTATCTTCAAACAAAGCAATTCTGTGATAGAGCTGCCTTTGACGCTTAGAATATCACTGATCGATGGAAGGTTGTTTAAAATGGTGTTACTCTCCACTTTAGTGAGTTTAGTTAATTTAGATAACATTAAATAAACTAACTGAAGATTCAAATGCTTTGTAAAATCGTCAGAAGCCAAATTCTTGATGAGGGCCGTTTTGTTGATGGTCTTTAGTAAGATATTTGGCAATTTGTAGGTAGGGAACTGTAAAATCTTGGTGAAAAGAAGACAATATTGGAACTGGGCAGTCAAGTCATTACCGTAGTTGAGAACCAAGTAGTTCATGTATGGCTCTATCAAATTATGGTCGTTTTTCAAGACAAGCTCGACCAAGTTGATCTTATCCATGCAATCGACCTTTATAAACGTCAAAAGGTTGTATAACACTTTGTTATTGATCTTGAATGTTTTATTATTTACAGAAACTGTTGCGTTAGGAAGCTCTTTGAATAAAATACCTGATTTATCGTCTATGATTTTACTGAAAAGCTCTGAAAACCTGGGTTTTTCTATCATTAATTGTAAGTTAAATAAACAGGTTTCGTTCAAAAACTTCAACTTGGTGAATTTATTGAAGTTGGATTCGTTCAAGACTTTGGAATCAATGAAGTTCACCACAGATTCTTGGGTCTCTTCATCGTCTTTGGATAAATTCTTGAAGATGTTGACCCAAAGCTTAGAATTTAAGTAATTTTTCCTATCTAGAAAGCTCATACAAGATAAAACTAATAACCAGAACTTAAGAAACTCTTTTCTGATGGAATCGTTCTTCATAATCAACTTTGGGAAGAAACTCAATTCCAAGTTGAACGAGTTTAAGAAAATGTTGACCAAAGAAGCATTTTTCAACAAATTTTGGAGCAACTGAAGGGTATACACAGTTAAATTTCCCTTTTGTTGATTCAAGGCCCTGTAGACCAATTTTAAGTTGTTTACTTCCAATAATTCATTGTAAAAAGGAACAATTTTGTCAGTATCAAATCCGTGAAGCGACTGGGAAATTTGTGATAAACTCTTTGAAAGACGAGTAAATTCTCCATGGTTGTTCGTTTTACCGTAATATTGCCATCTATTAATCAAACGTATGTGCTGGTCATTGTTGATAAACGTTGAAAGCCTGTCAGGATCAGTTAGTATTGTGCTATCAAAGTCTGTCATGATGAGATGAGCTCGCACTTTTCAAACAAAAGTAGTGATGATAAGAGAATATGAAAAATTGGGAGGAAGTTGCCAAAAGTTGGTAAATGGGAAATAGTTTTTGTATGAATGTATAGCTTGCAGAGTAAGTAGACATGAATTAAAAGTAGATATACACTATTTCAAATGTTACTGGTGTACCATCTCGATTATACTGTATGCGCTGTCTCGTTGAACAAGTTGCGAAATCTATTGGTCTTGAAAAACACACAGCTGATATCTTTTGGAGACTTGGGCTTATGTTTTGATGATGTTGGAGTGACAAGAGGAGTAGTAGATGATCAGAAGGAAAAGACAGCCCAATTAGGTAACAAAGCAGATCACACCATACGCAGAGACAGATCTGAAACAACCTGAAACAATCTGAAACAATCTGAAACAATCTGAAACAATCTGAAACAGATCTGCAAAAAATATCAAGAGTCAAGGAAAGTGATCAATAAGCACAGAAAACTATTTAAATAGATGCAATTCTCCCTAGAGTTGACCTGTTGAACTAGTAAAAGTTGAACAATTAGTTGAAATCTCCATCCTAACCCTAAGTTAATTATCTGTATTGATCTAAGGTTATTAGAAGATCAATTCCAATGGCTAGCCCTTCTCAATCACCCGGTGGTACAACTTACTCTAAAAAACCATTGAACAGCAGTGTATCCTCAAGAACACCGGTAAATATTATTTATTCATCTGATGAAGATTATCAACTCGATGATGCTAAGGAACAAGAGGACATAGAATCGGACATCAATGACTCGCTAATTTCTGAAAAGTACATACCTGGTAGGAATAGATTATTTAGTGATGTCCTAGTATGCCAAACGGCATGTATCATCCCCCAATCTGAACTAAGAACTATTGAGGAAAGAAACAGCAAAACAGTCCAATATGGGAAGATGCTTGTAGAGTTGCTAAACATCATTTTGAAGCTAAATTTCTTAATGCTGAATTACCAACTTTAAGCATTGATGCCGAATCCTGTAGGAAATGGCTTCAGATATTTGAAAATTATCGTTTATCATACCCACAGCATGAAAAGTTCATTACCAGCACTGGGTTTCCTACGAAAACAAGATGGGAATTCCCTAACATCACCTGGACTGATTATGAATTGGACTTGTATTGTGCTTATTATGCTCTATGCTTAACAAGCAAAATTCGTGGAATGAATCAAATCAATAGGTGGTTAAGCACTCTGAGAGAAAGAATTTCCTCCACCCTTACGCTTAATGATATTTATTCATATTTGAGAAGTGTTCATGATATAGCTTCTGTTCAGTGGTTTGAAAAATTGTTTGATCATTTTATTAAAGCTGGTGAAACCAATCCTGAAGATTTGTTGTCAGTAACTTCACAAATTTTCAATGATATCCACTCAGATATATTAACTTTCTTTTGTGCTCCTAAGATTTCGCCCATTACTTTATTTTTGGTCTATAAAGGGTTGCCTGATACTAATAAAAGAGTGGTGAATAACCTGTTAGCAGAAGAGTATCTCAGGTCTAAGAGACAGAGGGCTATTCCTTATGTCTTTGACTTTGAATTCTTTTGGAGCAAGGTGATCCTGGACCCTGATTGGATATCATCAAACCAAATTTTGAAACCAAAGAAGAGTTCATGCAAAACACATTATTCAAAGCATAAGAATAAGAATAAATCTTTCGAAAAAAGTAAAAGAGCGTAAAAGCTAGTGATATCGACACCAGTACTGATGGCTATCAATCTGAAAGACAACAAAAGTACAATACTGTTAATTTCACCCGAGATTTAGGACCAGTGTTTTTATAGTCTAAGCAATAGTATATCAGAAAAACGTAACTTATAATATATCTAGCTTTAAAAAAAAGGCACTGTCATTTCAAATCGGGACATGCTGGTTATGTGTCAAAGTGAACAGGTTGATGGGCAAGTATCTTTAGCCTTACACATCATTACCTTGGCCTCTTGAACTACTGTTAATCAACTGCACACACCGCGTAATATGCACATGATGCCCCACATGATACGTACATCATGGTTCCTGATTGCATTGTACATCAAAAGAGGAGACTAGCGATGTACGGTGGTAAATGTTGGGTATTGTAATGCAGGGAGTGGGGCGAGGCTTGAACATGATACAGCTTTCAAGATGAGTGTTCAGCTGCTTAGTTCTGTCATATTTACAATGGACTATATGATAATATGTGGCTCCTTTGATTCTTAGTAGTACTCTTTTGGTGTGCCCATAGGCAAGTACACCTATTCAACTCGAATTGGATAATAATGGTGCCAGAACAAGTCTTTACGCTTAGATAATACTCCTTACGCTTAGATAATACTTCTTGCTTGTAGCTAATACTGCAGTTTATTCTTGTAATGCTTTCATATCTTACAATTGTAGTGATATTAGGATGGGTTTCCGAACCTGAGCTAATCTTTACTTGTGGGGCCATAAAATTAGCCAGCCTTTAGATCTTTCCAGCAAACCGCAAGAACTATCTACAAACAAGAGCTAGGTATCGAATGTGGCTTGTTTTGTCTTCTCTTTACTCGAGAATACTACTGAATTGCGTTCGAAGCACAACAATAGAGCGAAACCTCTAAATGTTCTCTATACAATAAAAACTAAAGCCGATTAAGTAAAACGAAAATAGGTAGTACGAAACTGGCACAAAATGGTACCATAAAACGGTGGTAATGGCGGTACGGTTGCAACCCGCGATGGCAGAAACGGCACATATTCCATATCTCTGCGCCCCTGCACGACAGTTACGTCATATCCCCTCAGTGATCTGGAGCAATTGTTTGGAGAAGATCTACGTAATTCTACAGAACAGTGGAGATATAAGAGACATAAGTTTCACAAAATACAAGTTTACAAATACAAGTATTTAAAGATAAGCTTAAAGTTTTGCAAGTACAAATACAAGTTTACAAACACATCAATAAATAGTTGTAGTCTATACTTTATCTGTTCTAATTTTCATTTAGTGTACACAAAGCCAATCTATTTCAGTTCAAAGTCTCGCTAACAAAGCCAAAAAAATCCAGGTACAATAGTGAGACAAGAGACATAGCAGCTTACAATAGAATCTGTAAAAAATCGGTATTGTGATAATAAATATAGAATATCATACTTTATATTTTATTTTATATAGTATCAGTTTTGTTTAAGTTTAACTTTATTTGGCTTTTTTTGATAGTGGATTATATTTACTATATTTACTGTCGCATTACTGAGCCTACAGTGAGATCTAAACCATTTATTGTTAGTTTCAGTGCAACTGCTACTATTCTGAGATTAGTATTAACATCCGCTATTACAACTGAATTTTGTAGTGAATTATAGATACGTTGAGTATAAGAGATTAGAATAGTTTCTGTTATCATACTTGCTAGTTTTATACAAAGTTTTTTAGCTTATTCGGACGGTGTGACCTTTATTTTGTTTATATACTAGCTAATTTTCACCTTGTTAAATTTCATATCATGGGCTTATTCAAGAAGAACAAGTTCCCAAACTTACCCAAAAATTATAAACTTCTTGAAAAACTAGGAGAAGGTGCCTTTTCCACTGTTTACAAAGCACTTAATTTGAATGATGACAAATATTATGCTATTAAGATTATCAATAAACAGACTTTGAATAATAAACAAATAGCTAATATTCAGAATGAAATAAATATCATGACAAACCTAAGTCACAAAAACGTCTTGAAGTTGTATGAATTTTTCAATTTTTCCAATTTTTGTTATCTTATACTTGAATATTGTAACGGGGGTGAAATTTTCAACAAAATTATCGAATATACCTACTTTTCAGAAAACTTATCAAGACATATCTTTGTCCAATTTTTAAATTCAATTCGTTACTTGCATGATAATAATATAGTACATAGAGACATCAAGCCAGAGAATTTGTTCTTTGACACTATTCCAATAGTTCCAAATTCTGCAGAAGTTTTCGCTAAGTCTTTAAGGAAATCTGATGATCAAAACAAGTTAGATGAAGGAGTTTTTAAACCTGGTGTAGGTTCTGGTGGCATTGGTGTGATTAAACTAGGGGATTTTGGTTTAGCCAAAAAGTTATTAAACCCTACTAATATCAACCCTCATAATAATTTGAAAACTCCTTGTGGTACTGCTGGTTATACCGCACCCGAAGTCATTACTGTCAATCAAGACTTGGATAAACAGAATTATTACTCCAAATCTGTTGATATTTGGTCTTTGGGATGTCTTTTGTACACAATATTATGTGGATTCCCTCCTTTTTATGATGATGACCAGAATAAATTAACTATGAAGATTTTAAATGGTAACTATACGTTTTTGCAACCATGGTGGGATGAAATAAGCGTTGAAGCTAAGGATTTGATTTCAAAAATGTTGATTATAAATCCAAACAATAGAATTACAATTGATGAGATCTTCAATCATCCTTGGGTGACAGCCCAATCGATGTCGGATGATTACTTTAATGTTAATTCCAAGTTCGAAAACGAAACACATTTAGAGTCTAATACCTCCTTGGTATCTGACAATTCACTTCCATTGCCTGATTTCCACTTAAAGCTTAAAAGTCCAACTAACGATGATGACACACAACATATAGAAAATATTGACGCTTCGTATGATAGTGAAGACCCATTAAGTGACCAACCATCGCCATTCAATCCTCCAGCTGAACCAATACCAATAACAAGCAGAGACTTAAGTAATGACCATGAGTTCAAGAGTTTTAAGGAAGGTTTAAACAAATTATCAGCACCAAATGCCAAATTTTTAAATACCGACATATTAAGTCCAAGAGCTAATGCTATTAGATCCGTATTTAACAATCCTGCAATGACTGATAACTTTAATTTATCCAATCTAAAGTTTTCGAATAATAATATTTTTAATAAAATGTATGATATTGATGAAGAAGATAAGGTAGTGACCAATTTAAACAAGTTAAGTATCAAAAGCTCAAATGACTCTGAAAGTGAAGAAGACAAAGAGTTTGAGATCAACAAAGAAATTGATACGAGACAATCATCTATCGTCTCGAATGATAATAAATTTCAGTTGAATATGAATGATTCTAACTTGATTTTAAGACGTAAAAGTACGTTGACTAGAAAAGATTAATGAGGCTGGTTCTTTTGTATTATATAGAATATACATTCTTTAGGGTTTTAAACCTGTCATTTATATTGTAAAACTATAACTATATACATATCTAAAGTTAATCTCTAGATAAAGTTAATCTCTAGATTTAGGTTCGATATTACTTTCAAGTTCTGGTTCTTCTGGGACCAAACATTCATTTTTCTCTAATAATTCAGCCAACTCACCGCTTTGTGCCATCGACATAATAATATCGCAACCACCTACAAATTCTTTATTAACATATAACTGAGGAATAGTTGGCCAGTTACTGAACTCTTTGATTCCATCTCTTAATTCTTGGTCCTCCAAGACATTATAAGCTGCAAACTTTTCCGGGTCAACTCCTTGTTGCCCCAAGATCTGGATAGTTGCTCTTGAAAACCCACACTGTGGAAATTCAGGTGTACCTTTCATGAATAAAACAACACTGGTTGAGTCGACGGCCTTTTGAATGGCATCCTTGATTTCTGTGGAGATGAATCTAGCAAATACCGGCTTTGGGAAACTAACTTTGGGAGCTAATCTGGCGGTAGCACCGATTCTAGTTGATAACCTAAACATTATTAATAATTATTTGATATTTTCTCATTCGATGAGAATTTGTGAGAGTGTGAGAATCCCTCAGATGGTTTATAATGTATAATATTTGTAGTTTTTGTAGTAATTAGGGGTCATGAGGGAGATATCATGTAGTAGAAATGTCAAAGGAGTGGATTGAAAAGTCTTAGAGCCAAATTTTGCAGAGAAATCACAGTCTAAGGTATATTTTACATGCTAAAAGAGCTCTTTGATATCTCCATACACTTTATCGTTAGTGGCACTATCGATAGTGTTGTCAACGGTAAAAACGGAGACCGTGGTAGTACAGTTTTGTAAGTTGTATAAGTTGTATTCTCCTGTCAAACCACACACACTATCGCCGTTTTTGCATTCGGTTTCAATGTCTTTGAAGGCTCCATAAGTGACTTCGAAATTCTCCAGATCTTCGTCGTATTTTAAGTTTTGGCTGAAGATGGTGGAGTCTAAAACTCTGGTTAATTTCCATTCCGGTTCATCACAACTTCCATCTTCGACCAAATGGCCGGCAGCTGGGAAGTTGACATTCAACCCTGTCAATTCAGGCAAACCCTTGTCAATGACGATATCTATTAAATCGATCGCTAAACTGGAATAGATATTTGCAGGATTCTGTTTATCATCATTCATACTATCTTCAAAGAAAGAATTGTTGTATTGATAAGCATAACCGGAGAAAGAAATGGCTGGGTACCCTCTATAAATTGAACTGTAGCACGCAGCATTGGTACCACTGGCGGTATAAAACCCTGGCGATAAGTTAGGACCTTGGTTGGTTCCTGCAACTACTAAATCAATAGTCGTATTTGGGAACTTAGTTGGTAATAAGTACTCAAACGCAAATGCAATCACTGAACTAGGAGTTCCATTGAAGTACCAAATATTAGTATCGTTGACTTTATGATCCCAATCCCAACTTGGACTACCAGCTTTAACATAACCAAATTCACCATCGGTAGATAACTTATTGGATTCGGGTATTTGAAACTGGCCTGCAAACCCCGATCTTTGACTAACAGGGGCTACCATTATCACATCATGATTAGATCTTTTTAAATCTCTATATAAGGTTCTTATATCAGTGGACGTCCAACCATCATCGTTGGTTAGCAAGATGGTTTTCCCCAATGTGTATGCAAATAAGTATAGTAAAACAAAATTCATAGGTATAGTCCTAAAATAGTACAACGTTAGCAGCTAGCAGCTATATATAGGGAAAGAGCATAATTGGAACCCTAAGAGTTTTGTTATACGGGTTCTTAACAATGCTTGTCACTTGTTCAAAAATTACCTTTTACTGCAACTACTTGACCGTTTAAGGGAATTCCAACAAGCAGCTTCTATTGTGAGAATTTGGACATCCATTGTTGCAAAAAAACATTGTCCAATCACAAGAACAACGGTTCCACATTCTTTTGCTAAACGATTTCACTGCATGGTATTGATGCCGTAGCTGTAATCCATAGACTATCTACTAGTTGAGATCATGGTTCAGTCCCTTACTTTCTTATTTCAAGGTATCAAGTACAGTTGCAGTTAATCCGATCATATGCACGACACGCATATTAGGTATTTCGCTGTATATGCTTATAATCAACTGTGTGTTGTGTATCGGTGTATGATGGGCCACCTTACTGTCATGGATCACTCCTGGCATTATCAACCGCCAATATCGATCCCCTAACAGTTATCTACAGTTCAAATGGATGGTGTACGGGTGTTTGACGAACATTATCATGCGCAAGTATACAATTGTATTGCAAAATAAAACTGAAGCTTCTAGTGCAATCCTCTTGCTTTAAGTACAGACCCCGTACTAAAACCATGTATTCATACCATGTACTAACACCATGTACTAAAGCCTTCAGCATACCCAACTGTTTTAACTTTCCTGAATTCACCGGCAAAATTACACGTCAAGCTCGGCCGTTGCAGGATTAGTTGCTTTCCTCGATATCCCGGGAATCTCATACCCCAGACTATATTGACAAATAATTACATAAAGTTGCAACTCCGATATCGACGAAGAAAATAGTTGAGTATAGACAGACTGTAATAGTATACTCATTCCTGCTAGATATTTGCTCAGTAGTAGTGTTCTTGTGGAGTGTTTTTCCAGTAGAGATCGTTTTCCAGTTTCAAAACATGACAAAAAAATTAACAGCAGAAGAGAAAAGAAACAGAAAACCTACGCAAAGAGCCTGTGTTTTTTGTCATAGAAAGCATTTACAGTGTTCTCAAGAGAGGCCGTGTAAGAACTGTGTGAAGCGTGGCATCAGTGGTGAATGTAGGGACATAGAAAGGAAGAGAGCCAAGTACTTGAGAGGTAAACCAGATCACAATACGGCTGATGATTCTGTACGAGCACGTCAATCGCCTTTGAACCAGGTCACCAACGCCGATGGCTCAGAGTCTGTGACCCTGTCGCCTTCTGTGCGGTTAGATTCTGGTCTTGGGAATTCTGTAGACGTCAACCCTTCAATAACTAATGACTTTGGTACCACTGAAACCACAGATACCGTGTTGAGTAAGTTGTTCACAGAAATGAAGCCATCGATATCTCAAGAATACAGCTTAGATACTTTGTTTGATTCCAACTACTTAGACCAGGAGTACAAAATGTTGGGCGATATCATTACCAACTCCAAACCAACATCTCCCAGTCTAAGCGGAGGTGAAAGTGTCCATTCTAATGCAAGAACTCCTAGTTACATTGCAAATAAAGTGGATGATAGTGTCAAAACACGTCCTTTTATATCGTTTGGGGTCCCCGGGGAATCTGAATTTTCCAATAACCAACGTCTAGGTTTGAAATCAAACGTAGGCATGTCCAATCCCGACAATAATGCTAATGAAATACCCATTGAGAAGGACAAGGCCCCCAACACAAATGGGTTTGGGTTTACTGGTGTTAACGAGTTTGCCAATCATTTTAGTCCTGCTAGTGTGGGATATGTTAGTCCTATGATAAGTCATCAGGTCTACCAATCAGTCAAAGATATTTATTCAAACGACGTTATCGAGTTCGATTATCCACAGTCGTATCACTCATTGACCTATTTTTTAAAAAAACGATTTTCCGGTAAAGATTTATCGACTATAGAGAAGCAGCAAAAGAGATCGAACTTGTTGATTATATTGAAACTCATTGCTAGTTATAGGCCTACGTTTATTTCAGCCCATAAAAATTTGTACAAACCTTGGGACTTGCAGTTTCTAGAGATGACTTTCCAACGATCATTGCTTGATTTTGAAAAATTAAGCAATTTGAACAGTTCGCCAACAATTATATGGCGAAGAACAGGTGAAATAGTGTCAATGTCTAATGAATTGATAAGTCTTTTGAACCTAAATTTGAATGAAATCTTGAGTAAAAGAACGTTTATTATGGAGCTAATGCATGATGATGAATCGATCATAAACTATTTTAAATTGTTCAAATCGGTGGCTGTTGGGAATTTGCATTCTACTATTGTTACCAAATGTAAATTGACCAAACTGGATGGTAATTTTATAGAATTTTGCTCTGTGTGGACTGTTAAGAGAGATATTTTCGACATGCCCATGTTAATACTAGGTCAATTTTTGCCTATTTTGACCTCAGACGCTTTCAGGATGTATTGAATGAAACATATACTCATCCTATCGACTGTATTTGGCTTATCTTTTGGTGTTACATTGTTCCGAAGAAATTGTCCCGGTGGTATGATTTGACGACAATCTGAGATGAGATTTCGAAACTGGTGATAAAAAGTAACACCACCAGCAAATGGTCTCACTAAATAATCAGGTTATCAGATCACACTATAGTGGCCACGTTATTGTTTTCATGAAGGATATAAAATGCAGCTACAAGCTCGTCATAGTAGACAACAGTTTATAATTTCAATATATTCTAAAATCTATACCAATGTTTAAAGTTACACCATTAAAAGCAGTTGCCCTTGCCGGAGTAGGATATGGTACTGCCGTCTATTGCATGCATAAATACTATTATGAAAACTCTAGAATGAGACAAATTTATGTTGATGCTGACCCTAAATTTGCTGAGGTTAAAATCATGAGTCCTAGAGATATGAGACCCAAAGGTGGCCTTTAGTCAGAAGTTTTAGTCAGAAGCTTCAGTCAGTAGCCTTAAGTATGTACCATAATATAATTTATTTGACAACGCCCTAATTCTCATTGTAAAACATACGCTTATACTATCCTATTGTAATGTAGTTCTTATCATCGCAGTTGACATAAATTTCTTTTTGAGGCCCCAATTGCTAACTTTGGCATACGCAAGCTACCAGCGTATTTTAGAGTTTATTATGTAAACTTTGAAGTAGATCGTTGCCAACAATTACACGATCTCCTACAAAGTGGTAGACAATAAGAGCCGAAGTTTATTTCCAATTACATTTTCACGTCGTTATAAACTACTCGAAACATAACCGTTGATGCAGCTCATTTGCATGTATGTCGCACCTTGCATATAAAGTTTCAAGTAGCCAAAAGTTATTTCATCCCTAAGTGCTAAGATTTTGAAGCATATTTTTACTTATAAAAGACCAATACCTCCAATCTTTTCTTAATTAGATTAATTTACATATCAATTTAGATAGCATAGTGTTGATAGTTTGAATTTTTACTCCATTTAAACTTTTTTTACGGTGTACTTTTTTTTTTTAGAAATCCACAGTTTTCAAAGTTTCATCTTTAAAAAATTTTAATTCTGCTATAAAAAGTTTCTGTTATCTTTCATTGGATTTAATATAATAATTGTGTCATTAGCATGTCTACGATGTCTAAGAAAGGTGAGTCTGTAAGAGACTATTCCAATGGTGGTGAATCCGATGGTTCAGATATCATGGACGATTCTTCTGTTTTTGAAGAGTATCAATACGAAGCCAATCCTGTTAAACGATTTGTGAATAGTTTCAAGAGAATAGACTTAAAAGAAATGGGATATGATACTTCTGAAATGACTGACTTGGAGAAATCTGTGTATGCTACAGCTAGACATCCTTTATCGAGAAGATTGAAACCAAGACATATTCAAATGATTGCATTAGGTGGTTCCTTAGGTACTGGTTTGTTTGTTGGTAATGGTTACGCCTTGAGTTACGGGCCTGCAAACTTATTAATAGGTTACTGTATCGTTGGTTTGGCTATGTTGTTGGTGATGAATTCTTTAGGAGAATTGGCTTGTCAATTCCCTGTTTCTGGTGCTTTCACTGCCTATTTCACTAGATTTATCGATCCTTCTTGGGGTTTTACCCTTGGTATAATGTATTCCGTTTCATGGTTGATAAGTTTCCCTTCAGAGTTGATTGCATGTGCCATGACAGTACAATATTGGACAACAAGTGTTAACCCTGCTGTTTGGGTAGCGGTGTTTTACGTAGTTATCGTCAGTATCAATTTATTTGGGGTCAAGGGTTATGGTGAAGCCGAGTTCTTCTTATCGATGATTAAGGTTATTGCCGTCATCGGGTTCGTTATCTTGGGAATTTGCATCATTTGTGGTGTAGGTAAACAAGGTTACCTTGGTGGTAGATACTGGCACAACCCTGGTGCCTTCAATCACGGTTTCAAAGGTTTATGTCAAACATTTATTGTTGCTGCCTTCTCGTTCGGGGGTGTTGAATTGGCTGCTTTGGCTGCTGCTGAAACTGAAAACGTCCGTAAATCGTTACCAAGAGCCATCAAGCAAGTTTTCTGGAGAATCTTCCTTTTCTACTTCTTGACTGCCATCGTCATTGGCTGTATGGTGCCTTATAACGAAACCAAGTTGTTGTCGGGAAACTCAAGTGAAGATATCAGTGCTTCTCCTTTCGTTATTGGTATCAACAACGCCGGTATTCATGTTCTTCCACATATCATGAACGCTGTTATTCTCGTTGCTGTGGTTTCTGTGGGTAACTCTTCAGTCTATGGTTGTTCAAGAACCATTGCATCATTGGCAGCCCAAGGCCTCATTCCAAAGATCTTTGGATACGTCGATAGACAAGGTAGACCTTTAACTGCTATCGGAATCACCAATCTCTTTGGTTTATTGGGATTCTTAGTCGTCAATGAAAACGAATCAGAGGTATTCAGCTGGTTATTCTCCATCTGCTCTTTATCATCCTTCTTTACATGGTTTGTTATCTGTTTGACTCATGTCAGGTTTAGATGGGCGTTAGACAAGAAAGGTAGAAGTGTAGACGAATTGGTCTTTGCTAGTCCTACGGGTCTTTATGGTGCGTACTTGGGTATGTTGTTATTATTCTTGATTATTGTTGCAGAACTTTACATCTCAATCTTCCCAACCGGAGGCTCACCAAATGCTGAAGGCTTCTTCCAAAACTGTTTATCCTTGCCATTGTTAATAGTGTTATGGATTGCGCACAAAACTTTCTATAGAACCTGGGGCTCATTGTATATCAAGTTGGATGACATTGATTTGGATACTGGTAGAAGAGAGGTGGATATTGAGTTTTTGAAACAAGATTTAGCAGAAGAAAGAAGTGCATTAGCCCAAAAGCCAATGATTTATAGAGTTTATAGATTCTGGTGTTAGTTTGATTATACCCTTAATTGTTTTTATATACGTTAATACTTTACTGTAGACAACTGGCTGGGTGTTGCTAGCGTTTGGTGGTGTTTCTGGCGTATTTTTGGTGCTGTGCTAGATATGGTGCTGCGCTAGCTACCGTGCTGCGCTAGCTACCGTGCTGCGCTACCACGCCCCCTTGTACCTCACTAGCCCGAGTCTGCAAAAATAGCCGATTTCCTGGATTTGTAAGCCTCCTGGCTTTGTTGTCTCCTCAGGACAATCCATGAGTTTACCGACTATAGGAGAACTGCATTGTTCTTCGACTAAGTTTAGTACTTTGATTGGGTTTAATGGCTCCCACTTCATAACCTATAGGTCGGTATGGCCTGCCAAATTGACCAGTGCGACATTTTTCCCTGTATCAGTTGCTGTAGGTGGCTATTACTGTGCATGAGATGAGCTAAACCGTAGCGGCAGCCACTTATAAAATAATTAAGGTTTACGACCATATACCGTTACTGGTGTTTTAAGGAACAGAAAAGCTTATCTGATAAATTATAAGTAATTTAGCCTTGCTTTTAGTACGAAATACTCATTCCCCTGGCTGCCTTAGGCGAATGCATGTCAAAATGTGAAAATTTTTTGCAGCTAACAGTTACCGTTAAAGGTAAAAAAATGAAAGGTGTCAATAATGCCTCAAACTATTGCAGTAATAAGATGAGGTCCCTATTGTTATATGCTTTTATAGCCTTGTGGCAACCATTGGCATTTACTAAGAGATTAAAGTTTAAAGCTTGGTGCCTGGTTTGTAGATATGTTGCAGAACTAGTTACGTAAACATGTGGTATCTGGGTAAAGCCTGTTTCTAAGTTTATGGCAGTGACACCCTGGCGACCTTCATTGTCTTAGTAATGTTTCATCACATTTGAGTAAATTTGGTGAATTTCACGTTTTGGCTTCGTAAAGACGCCTTTAACAGAAACAAAGAGATAGATAGGGTAAAACACCCACTACAACAGCAGAGTATCAATATAATATACATTAGGCTAGTTTCTCAAGTCGATAGTACCACCTTGACTTTGACTATATAATGGACAGGCTTTGTTGGTCTTAATATGCCCAATTGCTCCACAATTTGTACATTTACGTGCTGTTGCGCGGCCCTTTCCAATACCTTTACCTCCAATGGCAACAGAGCCATCAGGTAACAACACCGAATTAGGATCGTTCATCGAGGCAGCATCAATGTTTGCAAGATTTGAAAGGGAAGAGCTTGAGTGGACCTTTTTGGTTTTGGTTTGTTTCATCTGTTTTTCAGCGTTTGCTAACCTCTTTTGCAATGCCTTTCTTCTCAACTCATTCAATTCTGCATCATCTGTTGGGACAATGTCCTCCAAGTTGGCTGATTTGATAAGGTCGTCCTCGATTTCCTTTTTACGTTTGAGATATGCCTTGATGATTCTAGGGTCTTTGATGACTTCAACCTTACGTTGCACAATGCCGTTCTGGTCTTTGAATCTTCTGCTGATTCTCAATACTTTACTCGATTTGGTCAAGTCTGTATTGGATTCATCATACTTCTTTTTCAAGTAATGTGAATGGTTCAAAGGTTTGTAAACTGAATAGGTCTTGCCCAAATCAGCAGTCATCGATTTCTTTTGGGCATGCCAGATTCTACTTACTTCCGAATCATACAATCTTTGCTGGTAAGCAGCTTGACTTGATTTCGGAACATTTTCCTTGGGAGGAGGAAAGTAAGGAGTAAAGGCCGACTTTTGGGATGTCTTTAACAAAGAAAATCCAATACCAATACCAGTTGGATCACCCTCACCGTTAAGCTGCAACATCGACTTGGTTTGGTTGGAAAGAACAAAGTTACGGGACAAATTCCAACTGGTCAATTGTTCATCTATGCCTTCTTCGGTTTCTAATAGCTTATCACGCTTTCTCTTTTCCTTTTCTTTCTCTTTCTCTTGCTTGATGGTTTCTTCGTTCTCTTTATTGTTCAATTCTTGGATCTTTTCTTTCTTGGACTTCTCCTTCTCCTGTTCTTCGTTCCAGAAGATTGTCAAGTCGTTCAATAGCTGTTGACTTGATTGCATGCTATCCAAAAGACTGACGTCTTCTGGTGTGATCATTTGTCTTATGTTTTCCTCGTTTGGAATCGTTTCACCATTCTTGATTTTCCAATAACCTTGATCTTCTCCCAGTCTTTGATACTCCATGAATTCTTTCAACCTTTGACGGTTTTGCATGTCATTCTGATCGGGGAAATGATGTGAAATATCCTTCACGGAAATTCTAGGTTTCCCATTCTTGTTCATGGTTCTATACACAATCATTTTCAATCTGTTCTTTGACGTGTTTGTGACTTTTCTACTTTGCGGTGCAGGGACTTCAACACTAGGGAAGATATGTCCAACATCGAACAAATGGTCAATCTTTTTCAAATAATAACGAGGATGATGGCTCGAGGAGCTGAACAAACCTCCATTATTGCTACTATTCCCACCTTGTGACCTTATTAACAAGAAGTCTGTTGATTTTATCTCTTGTTTGAACACAGGTGCCCTAATCATATTATTGTACAATGTTGGCACCACTTCACCCTTATCTACATGACCATAGTTCCAGAATGGGGAACGATCTTCAACACCTAGAACGTGAGTTTCCCCAATAGAATTCTTTGGACGTGAATTATCATCGGGTCTGGTTCTTCTATAATAGTTTATCAACTTGGAGCACATCCCATAGTTAGACAAGATCATTGGGTACTCTTCGGCGTATTCCATTGCAATGAAAGAGGAGTTATCACCTATGGTCAAGTCATTGGTTTTGTTGAACAATTCTCTGGCAGTTTTTCCTTTGTCCTTCTTACGTTTACGCAACTTGATTTTCGAAAAGTTGATGGTCAAACCAACTTTAGGATTGAATCTCTGTCTATGCAATCCTCTTGCTTCCTGTTTGTTAAGTTTGACTTTATAGAAAGGGCTCTGCAACTTCAAGGCAGGTACTGAATGCTCGATATTCAAATTACTGATCTGAGATCTGACTTTGACGTTATAGTTGGTTTTAAAGATCTCATACTGCTTATCGTTGGACAAATTGAACTTTGAAGCGAGAAGTTTCTCGTTTATAGGGATTAAGTTGTTGATTATGTTGTTGTTTTTGGATTTAGACTTCTTTTTGGATTCGGTTGATTCGAATAGTAAATTAGGATCATTCATATCTAGTTTGATCTTGTCAGTATTCAAGATTCCATTGAATATGTTCTCATCTTCTTCTATTTCATCCTCTTCAACCACCAAGTTATCATCAAAGTCATCGAATTTGAAGTTCTTTATATTTACAATTGATTTTGAGTTTGGTTCTGGGTTTAAAATTCTTTCATCGTCCCAATCAGCCAGGGCCAAGATTAGATCTTTGTCGAAATTCTCGAATTTATCATTGTTACTCCCATCGTTTCTCAAATAAGGTAACAATACTGAACTTTTGACGTTGATTCCACCGTTTTCTGCAATTTTTTCAATCAACTTCAAGTCCAGTTCGGCAATCTGAGTGATGTGTTTGCTATTCAAAGGACTTTGATAATTTGCTGGAACTTTGGCAGTCTTGAAAATTTTACGTTGATCAAAGTCCACATCAATGGATATTCTATTAGGAATTAAGGATTTGGGCTTGAAACTAATGGAAGGAATCTGATATTTATAAAACTTTGGGTCAGGTAAGAATAATTTGTGATTATTGAAGGGTTTCGATACATTGAAATCAGGATAGTGGTATTTCAAATTTCTCTTCACTTGCCTGGACTCTAAGATTGCAATTTTTTGCATCAACTTTTGACGTTTGGTGTTGATTCTTTGTTCTAGCAATTTACGTTTATTATTCGATTCTTCGGAATTCTTGTTGTCATCGACCTCTCCGTACATTTCATTCATATTCATATCATCAAGATCGTTAAAGTTCTCCAATTGGCCTCCTAAAAGTCGGTTGTTCTCGTCGTTTTCATCATCATTGGGGAGGTTAGCCATATGATCATCATTAGCATCCAAATTGTCATCATCACCAAACATGTTGTCGAAGTCATCCTCCGCCTGCTGCTGCAACTGCATTTCAGCATTGTCGGTAACACCACCCGGTAATTTGAGGTCGTCATCGTCCAAATTACCTAACTCCTCATCTTCAGCTAATTCATCAATATCTTCATAGTCCACCGCGTCATCAGCATGGACGGTGGATTTCGAGTTGAAAATCTCGTTAATCAACTCATCATTGACATCTCCGTTTGGTTCCGCGCCCACATACTCTTTCAAAGCGGCGTCGTCTGTCTTTTTGCCCATATTTCTCGAACCGCTTACTGTTCTAAACTATCACCAACTTTCAAAAAGTGCGAACATTTGACATGTCTGAGTTTGCCAAACAAACAATAAATAAGCGGCTGGTGGTGGTAATAGGGAACGCGGGACGGCTGAAGATTGAATATGTGGACGGAGCAGAGCACGAAATCTATATTTGTAACAAAATTGGAGTTTTTAGCGGTGTAATTGCCCAATTGATGCTGCAAAACCCCATGATTCTAGTGGTATTTGATAGCTATGAGACCTTTTTGCCTGTGATTCAATTTTTAGATGATATAAAAGACGCCAGAAGGGAAGCACAAACACAAGAAGACTATATGGAGAAGTGCCACAAATACAACAAGGGAAAATTGAAGGGCGAGTGTGAAAAGCCTTTGATTAATGATATCATTATTGTATCAAAACTACAAGATCCTACTAATATTGAAACAATTAAGACACAGCAGATACTTCGGATTCTAACGTTGTATCATGGAGGGACATATGTAAACATGGAGAAGTTTTCTGCCCAAGTGGAAGATATATATAAAATAATCAAGGGAAAAGATGACTTGAAACCAATTTATAGTAATGATGATATCAACTTGATTATACCAAAAGGATGGGATTCCTGGAATAGGATAATAATATTGTCCAAATCTATATATGAAGGTATCATGAACAGCGATGAGGAAATCGCTGGGTTCTTAAACAAGTATAATGACTATTTCAACGGGGGTGATGAGCTTCAGAAGTTGTTAAACATTGCAAAGATACCAGGGAAGGAGGAGTACAAGCCTATTACATTCGATGATATAGTTCAAGGCATTAATGCATAGGATGTTGAGCACAACTTGGCTAATATGGAGTACCAATATAGTTAATATAGAATAGTATAGAAAGTATATTAGAAGGCTGATGTCTGCGTAGAAGAGTGACAGAGATTGCTGGTTAAGAATGCAACAGTCTAACATAGACAGTTGCACAAATACAAGTACCACAAATACAAGTACCACAAACACAAGTACCACAAACGACTTACACAATACAATTGGAATTATTGATAAGGATGCAGCAATTCTCACCTGTAGTAGTGTATACAAAATTATCAATCTTAGATCCTATTTTACAGATCTAAACCTAACTTATGCCTGAATATGGCTAAAATCAGCCGAATTTAACCACGAGCAAATACTGGTTTAGAAAGCTACAAGCTACAAGTATAAAAACCTGCGGTAGAAATACCACAAAAACTTGTTTCCTATGCCCCTAAAAATATTCGTACTCGACTGTCTCACATAGTCTGCTCAAATCTAATTAAATCTAAAACAGTAAAGGATATTTTAATATAAAAAGAGGCACTCTTCCCTTCCCTTTAGCAATATAATTGACTGGAACATCAAAATCAATCTGCTGAATACTTAATCAATAGGTAAGAAATACTATTTGGCGTGTATATCATTCTCGTAGAAACACCAGAAAACATATACTGTTTCAGATTGTTTCAGATTTGGTTGCGAAAAGTACCACAGCTCAAGTATAAAAATTGACTATTTTCTTTGTGTTTCGACTTCTAAGCAAATTCGGTTACACACCTACACTTGATTTTGCTTCCATACTGAAAATTGTAGTTCAAGTGTCTTAATGTTGGTAGAAGAAGAAGAATTATCTAAAAATCAAATCAAATTGATTAAAGATATAGTCAATAATGCTGAAATCGCCGACTCAGTATTTTTAGACGCCAAACCCTTTTTAAAAGCAAACCATTGCTTAGAGATTAGCAAATCTAATAAAAATGAGTTAATTGATCATTATAGACTGATATTGTATGGATTAACTCAAAATGTTTGCAAAAATTTAGCTAAAGATTGGATTAAATTAATTTGTCCTCAAAAACAAGCTAAATTCCCTTACAAATTGAAACATATTCCTAGCTGGTGGCCAAAGATGGTTGCTCATATTGAACCTGATCATTTAGATAAGTCCAGTAGAATTACTTTGTTAATTAGTATTTTGAGACATCCACTGGTCGATCTTCTTCAATTAAAAGACCTGATAAATTTCTCCAGTATTAGAAATTGTTGTACAATCAACTATGTTTTCATCAAGAAATTGATTTATGAATTGTTCTATATTGCACTCTACGAGAGATGGTTTTTAAATTATGGCATTTTTGAGAATCTGGAATTATTTAATGAATTGAATTTAAATGAAAGGTTTAGAAACAAGAAAGGCTTTATCAGAGTGAGCCTTTTGGATAACCTAACATTAAGAAATGTTAGACACGAAGAAGTTAATCATACAATATATGCCGTTGGTTCCAAAAAATCTGACGTTGTTGAGATTGATGTTTTGCCAGAGACTGATTTCTATCAAAAATGTTCTAATGAAAGTGAAGGTTTAGATAAATTACAATCAAATGGTAGTAAAAAAAAAACAATAGACAAAGAGGTTCAAAAATTAAAGAAGAATTTAAGCAAAGCCTACAAGTGTTCAACATTTGGCAAAAAGGTCAGTAAAAAGAGTAACACAAGTACAAGGAGCAATGAAAAGATTCGTAAAAATGTGGTTGACAAGCCACCAGTCTTGAAACGAGAATTAAGTGAAGATTTTGATGATGGTTTACCCAAGGAATTAGAAACTTCGAATAACAACTCGTTCCATGACGCAGTAGACTCTTCCAATGATCTGGATCACGATTATTTTAGCTTAAGAAAAAACAGCAACTCAAACATGTCAATTTATTCAGAATCTTCATCCCCTTTAGATTTGAAACCAGAAGATGATTTATTTATTCCTGATGAATCTATAACTTATAGTAACGAGTCAAGTTGTTCTGAATTGTATTCTGGTCCTATCATAAAAATGGAGAATTATTATTCATCGCTTTAAATGGAATCTCAACATGTCTGGTTGCAAAATGGAGTTATAGTTTTAATATATGTTTTAAACAGTAAATATTACAGATATATTTCCTAAATATCTAAATTACAACTAAACTACAAAAGGATTCACCAGGGATCCAAATAATGCTATTATATTATACAAGGTGAATGAGAAAAGTATGAAGTAAATGATAATAAACAATGAATAATGATGAAAAATGATCACAAGTGTACAGTTGATGTACAATTACAAATTGACCTATGACCCAAACATGTTTCTTATTATATGACTTATGAATTTGATGTAGTGTTAAAAAATGACTTATGGTTTGACATGATAATTATAATTAAACCCATTATTAATTTGATTAGAACTTGATCTTCTTTGTGGACCTCTAACTCCTAATGGATTCTTTGAAAAAGATAATCTGATTCCTCCTTTACCATTAGAGCTTGATGACCTTGGCAAAATTCTACCATATAAGTCAGCTAATGCTTTAGTTGCATGGGCAACATCTTCAAATTCAACAAAACACATCGGTCCATGATTATTTGAGTTCGTTGAACTGGTTGTTTTAGTACGGAAAGATAATCTTCTAAAACCTTTCTGAGGACTGAATAAGTTACGTAACTCTTGTTCAGTGGCATCAGGTGGTAAATTACCAACATACAAAGTGTTACATGGTGGATTTTGATCAGCAGGATTTGCTGGAGGTGGTACTCTAGCAAGTAATGATAAATCGGGAGCATCTTTACGGGGTAAGTTGGTTGAAACTTGTTGTACTGGACTAGTAACGTTAGAACTGCTCTGGTTGGATTGAGAAGATTGGGATTGAGATTGGGACTGAGTTTGAGAAATAACTTGGGCTTGAGTAGGCTGTGGTTGAGGCTGTTGGGATTGTTGACCTTGACCTTGACCCTGTGGTTGTGCTTGTGGTTGTGGTGGAGGTTGTTGCAGTTGTTGTTGTTGTTGATTATTTTGCAGTTGTTGACCTTGTGCTTGAGTTTGGCCAGATTGACTTGGTTGAGGTTGCCCTTGAGATGTACCAGATTGAGGTTGACCTGTTTGAGGATGACCTGCTGGAGGTTGACCTTGTTGATTAGCTTGTTGACCCAAATTGATTGGTTGGAAATTAGAATTCAAGAATGAATTATTCAATAAATTGTTGGAAAAGTTCGATTGGAAAAATGCTGAAGAAGTTCTTCTATTGGGTTGATTTTTAGATGCTAAATTATTACTTGATGCAGATTGATTCTGATTTTGAACTTGAGATGAAGATTGATTTGGTTGGTTATTTGAACTTGATTGACTTTGGTGGTTCCAATCGAAATTGATATTGGTTAACGGGGTTTGAGGTTGAGAATTATTATCTTGCCAACTATTGATATTAATAGGCATGTTAGAAACCGGCATATTCGATAATGGCAAATTTGGAACCGTCGAGGATAAATTGCCAACGTTATTCAAATCAATGTCATTATTAAAAGGATCATTAAATAAAAATCTTGATCTATTTGAAGCATTCGAATTTGCACTTGAAGGAATAGGCAAGTTTTTATCTGAAGTGGTGGAATCGTTTCTAACCAAAAGATTACCAAATTCGTTATTTAAATCATATTGATTATCATCGATTTCCACAACAATTGGTAAATCATTGTTGAATAGATACTTTTTATTCAATAATTTAAAAGTAGTCAAACAAGTGTTGAAATTCTTGAAAAATGCAAAAATTACTGGTAATTCATTATTGTTTTCATTTTTCAATTCAATTTTCAAGATATCATCAATAACTAAAGAAAATATAAGAGTAGCTTCTCTAGTTGACAAATCTTTTGGTAAGTTTGAAATCTTCAAGATAAATGGGTGAGTAGAACCATTTGATATTGAAGAATTCGAAGGTAACGTCGAGGAATTTTGTATTTGGTTTAAATGGTTTTCATTTAAGGAATTATTTGAAGTAGCAGAATTTGGGTTGGAATTTGGATTGGAATTTGGGTTTGAGTTTGGATTTTGCATTGAATGAGTCGAATTTGAACTAATCTTTAAAGGATGAATCTGAGGAGTATTATTAGAACTAGAATTTATACCAGAATTCAGATTGGAATGAGAATTTGGCGTTGAACTTGAAGAATTCAATGGTAAATTCAAATTAGATAAACTGGAAGGATTAAAAGCACCTGAATTTAGATTGTTTGGTGAAGTGATATTTGAAGGATTCAGGGGCAAATTCCCATTTAACTGTATCATATAATTATCTGTCATCTACAGATGTGACTTTGGTGTCTTTATGATACAAATAAAAATGCGAATGGGGATGGGATGGGATGGATTATAATATAACAAGTTAATAGGCTAAAATAATGTGATATAATAAGTACACTAATTTACCTTTGATACTAAAGTTGATGATATTTCTTTCTGAGTTATCAACTAATGCTGAACCCTTTAGTATCCTTTAAAAAATTCTCTTTGTGCTGGTTGTTTTATAAAGTGCGAATAACAAAAGTGCGAAAATTGTGCGAAGTCAATTTGTTTTGAAGATATAGGGGGATTACGTAAGCAGAAGTCCAGTTGGTAGTAAATGGTGGTACGAAGGTGGTACTAAGTTTAGTGCCATTTGGTAGCACTTCGCATTTCTATTTAGTACCAACCGTTGTGTAATGCGTCAATTTACATGACTAGTAAGATTTTCTGTACTTTCAGGACTTCTAGAACCAAAATTTTCGCTATTTTTAATCGGCCTGGTACTGTTGTTACTACTCCAGCCACTAACTCTATCCCTTGTGGAATCCCATTATACTTCTGTATGCTTAAATCTATTAAATTCCAGGCACCAGGAACAAACTGAGCGCAGCAGTAGTGCATCCGTAAAAGTGCATTGCATATATCGATGAAGAGAGCGGCTTCAATATTGCAGCCATTTTAATTCAATGCTTATTCGTATATAATGTTTGATATTAAGTGATTTATCTTCGTTGAAGTGGTATCAACAACTGGCCAGCTAAGGCGGGCGTAATTCTCAGCACGGAGCTGGTGGCAAACGACGTGGGATAACCGTAGTGTGCCGCCCAGGTAGTGCGCCATGGCATCGTGTCTGGCTAATTATCATTTGAATGTCCATAAATATGCACGTCGTGCAAACTGGCGAAAGCTGCTTTGTAGGTATGGAGAGTTGAGTTGGCATTGTTTACCCATTTAGGAAGTCTAGCTTTAGGTTATTTCTCAAATCTTTGAGTATCAATTCAAATACTTAGTATGGAAGTTAATGAATCTTTATTCAAATTACTTTTAATAGAATTGATTCCTACTACAATCAAGGCCTCTGAATCTCAGAAATTGGCCACTTCACAAATTAACTTGAAGTTGGAATTATTGGGATTTAAGTTGGGCAATAAATTTAATGAGTTGTTGTTATTCAAATTGAATGAATCCTTTGTGAAATCGTCCGATTCCAAGATCAATTTGCTAGATATAATGAAATTCATATGTAAAGACTTTTGGAAGTTTTTATTCCAGAAGCAAATTAACAATTTGAAAACTAATAACAGAGGGACCTTTATTTTGATAGACTTGAACTTCAAATTGTTCGATAACTTGAATTCGAATAGTCTAGATTTCAATAAGTACTTGGGTTACTACCTTAACTTCGTCAATGGTATAATAAGAGGGATTTTGAATAATTTTGGTTATGTTTGTGACGTAAATAATGAAGTTAACTTCCCAATGGTGAGTTTCAATATCGAAACCCAATAATCTCTGTACTTTAGACTTGAAATATACATTAATGCATTGGTTTCTTTCTCTTTTGTGTAGTGCCTGATCCATAATCTAAGTTGCTCTGGTTACTGATTGTCCTATTGTCCCCCTCTTTGGCCGTCACAAGTCAAAGGCTTTAATGGACATAAAACGGATATAACACCCATCAGACGAATATTCTGTCCGCCCCTGACAATCCCCCTAACTTTGTCGCTGTTAGTGCCACCACCCCAAGCATTCCTCGTGGTGGTTATAGCTAGCAAAACGGAGTTAGGATTTGCTGCAAAAAATTAAACGTTGATATGATAAACTCCTCTCGAACTATAAATACCATCACTATTTACAACAGTTAGCAAGATTGTAATGTTTCCTTACAAACAATTTGGCAAGTCGGGCTTGAAAAGCTCTCCCGTCATTGCTGGCACGATGTTGCTTAACTCCAAAAACTGGATTCCTAAATCCAACGTTCTGCTTGATGAAAGTGTAGAGTTATTGAAACAGCTTTATGATTCAGGTATCCGTGTTTTCGACACTGCTGACATGTACGGCAACGGACGTGGAGAGTTGTTGATCAAAGAGTTTTTACAAAAATACAACATCAACCGTGAAAATATCGTCATCATGACAAAGGTCGGTGTTGGATATGGTGAGCTACATGAACCAATCTCATACAAATTTACTGATCCCGATTACGTTTTCCGTCAGGGAAGTTCCAGAAAGTATATTCTTGACGCTTGTAAGAAAAGTGTCGAGAGACTCGGCACCTATATTGATGTTTACCAGTTGCACTTATATGACAATGTCACCCCGTACGAAGAAGTGATGAAGGCTTTCAATTATTGTGTTGAGCAGGGCTGGTGTAGGTATATTGGAGCCAGTCATGTTAAAGTCTATCAGCTAGTACAGATGCAAAACATAGCAGAGAAGCACGGTTGGTCCAAGTTTGTCAGTATTCAGCCAATGTACAACTTATTGTTCAGAGAGATTGAAAGAGAATTAATCGACTACGCAAACGACACCGGGTTAGCTATCATTCCATTCTCTCCAGTCTGTGCTGGTATATTGACCAAGCCGTCGACTGACGAGAAGAACAAACAAAGGTATTCCAACCCTACAAGACCAGTTGCGTTGGTGCCAATTGCAGACTCTGATGTCAAGATAATTGACAGAGTTGAAGAACTAGCCAACAAACATAATGTCGAAATGATGGTAATTGCCTTGAGTTGGGTCTTGAGCAAAAATGTATTGCCAATTGTTGGAATCACAGGCACGGAATCCATTGAATTGGTCAAGAAAGCCACTGCCTTCAAACTAAATGAGCAAGAGATAGAATACTTAGAAGAATTGTATCAACCCAAGAGTAGTAGAATCCTTTGTGTAGTGTAAGAGAAAAGTAACCAATTAACTTAATAATTAATTATACAATGTTACACTGAGTCCTTGACTTCAGCTTCAGTTTTTTCGACATCTTCATCTTTTGGAATTCTGGCATCAACTGCAATATCCACAATGATTTCTCTTCCATTAATTTCTTTACCATTAAATTCTTTAACGGCCTTTAATTGGTTTTCTTCAGTTGAAAACTTAACGAAAGCGATACCTTTGTTGAAAATTGTTCTTCCCTTTAATTTTTGTCTCTTTAATATGTAACTAGGGACTGGTCTTGTTGGCACATGAATCCATTTTGGTTTCAAATCCTTAAATAAGCTATTTAAAACTTTGAAATTCACCTTATAATCCAAATTAGTGATGAATATAGTATCTTTGGAAGCTTTACCTTCAGGAATTTTGGTTTCCTTGGATTTTTCACCATTGGACTCTACAGGGGTAGAATCAGATTTGGCAGGAGCGTCAGTAGGCTTTTCGACTTGAGGTTCAGCATCAGAAGTTTTAGATTTAGCCTTAGCCTTTTTAGCAGTAGCTTTGGCTTTAGCTTTAGCCTTGGCCTTTTCAGCTTGTTCTGCCTTTTTAGCCTTAAATAATTCATTCTTTTTTTGTTTCTCCTCTTCAGTTGGGGGAGGAACCGCTTTTTTAACATAAATCTTACGATCTTTGAATTCTTTCCCGTTGAATTTTTCAATGGCCTCATCTGCTTGTTCCTTGTCTTTAAATTGGATAAATGCAAAACCCAAGTGCTTTTCAATGGACTTCTTACCAAATTTCAATGTCTTGCTTGGAATATCAATATCAGTGATAGTTAAACCTTGGAAAAATTGTTTCAAGTCTTCTTCAGTAGCCTTGAAATCCACATTTCCAATATAGATTCTATCTTCAATAGTTGATTTATCTGGAGTTTCAACAGTCTCTTTAACAGTTTCTGGTGTAATATCAGTCATTTTCTTAATTATACAACTTTCAATGTTCTGCCAATTTTCAAATCAAATCGTTCAATATTTCCTACGTGATCCAATGTCTTCAATGTACTTTCGAGCTTCAATCCAGTACCTTTGTGCTATGGGGACTATGCCTATCTTTTTGTGGTTTGACTTAACTAGCTTGCACTCTCTCGGATTTTGAGGGTGTGTCAAAAAATTTTCACTGGAAGGTTCTCAGGGACCATTAGAGGCGTGGGAGCAGTGGGGCAGAACTAACAGTGGCACTGCGCATAAAAAGAGTGGATGGCCTTAATATGGGTGAGATGATGCCAATTACAAGCGGGTAACGAAGTCGGGGGTGTTTTAGGGTCAGTATAAGGGAGAAACAGGTATTTGCAGCTAGTGTGTCAGGCGTGGGTTGGGCTGGGCTGGCGCAGAGGGGGCCGCAGCGTGGTGGTACCACGGCCGAGCGAGCGTTGGTAGCAGGCAGTACTAGCACTAGTCTAGCACTAATCTAGCACACATACCTGGGTAACCAGCAGTCCTAATACCACCGTCACTGTGCGTCATCATCCTTGCTTCTTTCAATCACCTCCCTTACGCCTAGTATTGGCTTGCATCTGCTACCTTCTAGCAGTTCTAGCAGTTCTAGCAGTTCTAGCAGTTCTAAATTCCGCTCTCTTTCTTATTAGGCAATAATCCTCTAGTTCCTCTTTTTCTTCACAGTTTTTCATGATAATCCACTAGCAGCTTCACACTCTCGTCCTCATAGATTACAACTCATTCGTAGTCTCCTACCCTTCACAATCCTTCGTTTTCTCAACTTTCTCCTAACTTCTCCCACCGTCTCCTATCTATTGCTGCAAACCTTGCAACAAGCGCGGTTAACCTGAAAAATTACCAGATTAGGTGAGTCATAATCATGAAAAGTATAGAAGAGAAACACAAGTCTAGACTGAGGTCTAGTAACGGGTGTTTAACGTGTAGGAGACGTCGTAAGAAATGCGACGAGCTCAGCTATCCTACGTGCCGAAACTGCTTACAAAAAGGGTTAGAGTGTGAGTGGTTACAAAAGACCCATGAATTACATCAACATCTTAGTAATGTGAGATATTATGGTGATGAAGGAGAAATTCCAAAAGCTTCAGATACCATTGGAAACATTGGACCTAGCACGGGTGCTGGTACCAGTTCTAGTGCCATCAAATCAGCCAATAGTGGAAACATCACTAATAATAGTCATTCGGGTCTCACCAAACCTTCCAGGTCGTCTAAATCGCTATCTAATATCACAGATCTAGGTTTGGAACTACAACTAGAGCCTAAGCTCTTACAGAGCGACTTGGAAACCAACCTGCTAGATCCTATAAACCCAACCAGCCTACCCATTGACTCCCAAAAGTACTATAACACTTCAAATTTTGACTTTGATTATGGAACTGTCCATGAAATCAATGAAAAAGATAAGACTGACTACAATATCAATGACTATATAGACTTCAAAGACAAGAAAAGCTTGTTGAAGCGAATTGCATTACAACAGGACATCGTTGACGAATAGTATGGTGTCATTGTACCTGATATTCTACCACAGAACTCATTATCCCACCGATCTGGGGTAGCGAACTGGTCACATAATATTCCATTGCGCTACCATAAGTGCCTATATCATTCTGGGTAGTACAAACTGCTTCCTGGTGCCATATACCGCCATAAAATCATATTCGCTTACCCCAGATTAACCAGTCCATACTTATTCTACATATTACACGAGAACCAACAGGTTTCTGGTCTCGAAATTTGGTATATAATTTTATTTAATGCACATCTCCCAGCTGTACATTTGCTGGCCTCTTCACCACTGTCAGTTACCCAAAATCACCTAATTTATTCTTCTAATTTTCACATTTCCATAGCCGTTATAGGAAGTCTCACCGAAATTCGGGAAGCCTCGAAAAAATTTTCCAAGGGTGAGAGTGGAAACAACAAAACGGTACTATAAACAGGTCTATAAAACGCTTCAGAAGTTAATCAGTTGTTCCAAACAAGTGATTCTGACTATATAACACACGCTACTTTTCTACAATCCCATTTTTTGGCAACAAATCTTGACAATTACAAGATTTTTTAGCTGGTTGTTTTGTTTTGGTTAAAGCTACTCAACACTAAATTGCACGATGACTTCTTTACATGGAGGTGTTAATGACAATAATTACTATGGGGAGCCTGTCAATTCTGTTGCTGGTACTTACTATACTCCGCAAGAAAGTGGCCTGGTGAGCGAAGGGACTCCCCAGAATATCAATAACGCTGAATACAATTACAACCAAGACGATGGATATTACAACGGACAAATGAACATGAATCATATGAATGGGGCCAATAACCAAATAAATCACAATATGAACCAAGGTATTCCACCTGTGAACCAGGGCCAAATGGTTAACGGGATTGCTCCAGGTATAAATCAAGAAATAAATGGTATCAATATGAATGGGGAAATGATACCTGATATGAATGGGATTAATGTGATCAATGGATTTAACGTTCAACATGTTGATTTGCAACGTCAGCACAGTACTTCTCCTCAAAATTCAAACCATTCCGTACAGTCAGGATCTCGCCAGGAATCAAACAATCCATCGCCTGCGCAAAACATCAAAGAAGAACCCAACGAACAATTACAAAACCATGCTCTGACGTTACCGCATCCATCTCATCAGCTCCAACAACACCAGATCCAACAGCAGCAACAACAACAACACCAGCCTCAACAGAACGACAACGAAGAAAATGGCGAGCAGCCATTTTATGTCAACGCTAAACAGTATCATAGAATTTTAAAAAGACGTATAGCAAGAGCTAAGTTAGAAGAAACATTGAAAATCGCTAGAACCCGTAAACCTTACTTACATGAATCAAGACACAAACACGCAATGAGAAGACCAAGAGGTCAGGGTGGAAGATTCTTGACTGCGGCTGAAATCGCCGAAAAGGAAAGACTCGATAAGTTGAAAGAGTTAGAGGATAAGCAAGGCACCAGTGAGAATATAACTTCAACCGATGATTCTAATCATGTAAATGAATCTTAATTTCGGGCAACTGATTAAAATTAACGAATAATGATAGAGGGTTGTGTATAATATATGTAATTTTATTAATATATCTCTTTTAGTTTTATCCTATCTATAATAATTCTTTTAATGAAAGCTGAACTGCTTCAGGCAATTGGTTCAAAATGTTGACGTCGACTTTCTTGATGTTGGTAACAACCAAATATTTGATCTGGTTGGTGTCACTATTCTTTATGTTAGGCAATGGATCGAACAATTCAGGTTGAATAGTTACTAGCTTGGAGAAGTTGGAGCCAAACGAGCCTGTGTCAAGGTCCAATTCGTTCAAAGGAAGATTGTTGGTGGTCTCTCCCATGGTACTCTTGCCCACAGTTTGATACCCTTTGATGTTCTTTATGATTTGTTCCAAAACCAAAGTCTTCAAGTTCACATTTAGCATGTTTGAGTTCAAGAGTTCCAGTAATCCAATCAATATGATCTTCTTGTCTCTTAAATTGAGGAAATTCAACAAGTTTGGCAATATCAAATTGGTCAACAAACCATCAAAAACTCCTTGTTGTGGTAAGTTGATGAAATTTATGATGAAATTGGAATTCAAGGTCGAGTTGTTGATGGAACAAAGTGAGAATACGAATATAATGAATCTTTTCAAAAACTTTTCAGTTCTTGAGTTCTTCAAACGAGTCAAAATCAAGATGGCAATCGTTTTCAAGTATTTTTCCAATGCTTGGAACTGGAAGTTCAATAGAATGCTTTCTAATAAATCAAACCCATGGAGTTCGTTTACTTTTGAAGCGATTAATTTTTGGAAAATACCTAACAAAGGCGTCATTGATTCATCACTATTGCTGAATACAGTGGAATCATACTTGATTATAGCAATAATTAACCGGGTTATACCTGGAATGTTACCTTTGAATTGCCATAAACTAGGAGACATTAATGGTTTGATCAATGACTTGAACTCTTCTGGTAAAGTGGAAGATTTTGGTAGGTTTTCCAACAAATAAGCCAAAATTTGGAAAGTATATGGCACAAACTCTTGGACATCCTCATTCAAAATGGTCAACAAGTTAGGTAAAATGATGTTGGTCAAGCTAGGAATGTGTTCTGGAGCTGAAAACTTGATAGTTAAGCCCAAACTTTCGAAGATATAGTGATTGAACTTTGGATTGGCAGGATTTTTGCAGATGATTTTTAAAATTTCAATCAACTGGTTGATAATGATTATTTTGAAATCTTGAGTGATCAAATCTTTTGAGGTGTCCAAGATTCTCATGATGAGCTTGATCAAGAACTCGTTTTCTGAGAGCTTTTCGGGCTTGCTGATCTCTGATGGGCTTACCAATTTAAAAGTATTGGTTAACAAATCGTTCAAAAATGGTTCCAAATCATATTTATTGAATATGAGATCATGGTTTTCATTAAAGTTGGTCATCCCCAATAATTTTTCAATGGTGATTGAGGAATAAGTATAAATTACAGGATTGGGGTTAGTTAAGTGTTTGATCAATACAGGGAATATCGATAATAATTGATCTTTGGTTAACTGATTTCTGAAGTTCAAAATGTACTTGATAGAATCCATAATGAGAATAGGATGGTTTGAGCTTGAGTCTGCCATCAAATCATTGGCGATATTCTCACTGAAGAATTTCACAACATCAACAAGTACATTCGTTGAGGTGACACCAATGTTAGTAATGGTACCCTTGGAAGCTAACGAACTGAACAAGTAGATAGCCAAGTCTTTATTTTGCCAGTTTCCGGACTTAGACTCGTTCAAAAACTGCTCAACGTACTTCATAACGATGGTGGTCAACAATTCGTTGTTGACCTCTTTTAATTCTCTAAGGAAATCCGTGGTGGACTTTCTTCTGGAGTCGAATTCACTTCCTTCCAAGTCAAATCTGACATAGTTGACAGGTTCATCCTCAAACATCTCCAAATCAGAGTCTCTGACAACAATATTTGGTAAAATGATTTTATTCAAGATTTCTTCCAAACTATTTTCGTTGCTGAAAAATTTGGAGTAATTAGCCAACTTAATGATTGAAGTCAAAAATTGTAAGCACTTCACAATCAATAAATCGAATTTGATCTGTTTGGTGATGAAATTGGTGATCAATTGCCAAATAGTGGTGATGAAGTTCTCGATTAAAGGTTCAAAAACATCAGTGTATCTAGTCAAATATAAGTTAACCAATTCAATAATGGAGGTCTTGATTTTTATCAAAGTATCGATTTCGTCATCACTACTTGAGTCAGTAATGAGAGGGTTTTCGTATACAAGGTATTTGTGCATGATTTTCATTCCTTCCATCATATTGTCCTCGAAGAACTCAGGAACATCTTGACAGTTCAAATCGTAATAAATCTGAACCAATAACAACAAGTTTTCCAAATATATCGACAAGTCCTGGGCAGAGCTGGACTGATCGATCAACTGGTCTACCTTATTAAGTAACATAAGAAAAGGTTGAGCAAACTTGTCCAACACCATTTTGATCTCTAAAAACAACTCGTCACTTCTGAACAACGGTCTCCATTTCTTAAAAATTGAATGACTCACAAGCAATATGGACTTGTTGGTCTTGAAGTCGTTTTCTGAAAATTTAGATATCAAATCATCAATCAAGTTATTCCAATTATGAGGGAAATCCAGTTCTGCAATAATTGAAATACATTCACCTAATTGTACTTGTAAATTGTTAGGCAAAGCAATCATGATGTTCAAAATTTCCAATTTGATATATCCCACGTCCTCCATTGGTAATAAGTACTCTCCGTTTTCGTTGACCCATTTTCTTCTAATCAAATTCTTCAAGAAAATAACCGATGCCAACTTGATTGCAATGTTATTTATGTTGGGATTTGAAATGATCTTGAGCAAATTAATCGAAAACCCCGTTTGGTTTTCAATGCTTTTCAATTGTAGCTCCGACTCTTTGGCGAACTGTGGTAATAATGATTGTTCTAAGCATTTGGCTATAGATTCGATATTGTTGTCTACCATGATGAATGAAAATTTTATATTTCGCGCTATCTCAGTTATAATAATAGTTAAAACTGAAAAATATCTGATAATTGTAATGGGAAAATCAATGCGACACCTTTGCTAGTAATCTCGTAGGAATCTCGTAGGAATCTCGTAGGAATCTCGTATGTCTATGTCGACTTGTGATGAATTGTCTCTCCATATAAAAGCCCGCGTTCTCGGTGAATTTTATAAATTGTTCCATGAGTGATAAGATATCTGTTGCATTTGTTTGCACGGGCAATATGTATGTATAGGGGCCACAAGGATGCTCAGAGTGAGAGTGTTGCATTTAACTTGTTTATAGGCTGATACTAATTGCAGATGCCGTTCTCCTATGGCCGAAGCCATATTCAAACATAAAGTCAAAGAAAGAGGACTCGAGTCCAAGTTTCATATCATTGACTCTTTTGGAGTCAGCGCTTTCCATCAAGGTGACAGTCCGGACTCCCGTAGTATCAGGACATGCCACAAAAACGGCGTACCCGTCCATCACCAATCTCAACAAATCACCAGAAGTGACTACAAGAAGTTTGACTATTTAATGGCGATGGACCAGGGCCATAAACTGGAGTTGATGTTCGGAAGACCAAAGGATTCCAACTGCAGAATCGAGTTGTTTGGCGAATGGAAAACTGATGACTCCATTGATAAGATTGTGGTTGATCCATACTACAGTAACTCCAAAGCCTTCGAGTATAACTTCAAGCAATTGTGTCATTTCACTGATGTTTTCTTAGATAAAGAGGTTTAAACCGCTTGTTTTAGAGTGTATAGTGTTTATTTTCTTACAAGATCACCGCAGTCGGTCCTTCTTCTCCATTCTTCTCACCAACTCTAAATCGCCATTTTGCACTATGTTGCTTAACTGTTGATTCTCATAGTGAGCATTTCACTCGCAAAAAACTTCCAGCATTGTCTAACATATTGATGATATGAGTAACCGAAAACTACAACAGGAGTTCGATAAGACCAACAAGAAGATTGCTGAGGGGTTAGGGCTCTTTGATGATGTTTATGAAAAGGCTTTGACCACCGAACTCTCGTCCCAAAGAGATAAATTTGAAGCTGATTTGAAGAAAGAAATAAAAAAGTTACAAAGACTCAGAGACCAACTAAAACAGTGGTTGGGCGACAGCACCATCAAATTGGATAAGAATTTACTACAAGAGAATAGAGGGAAAATCGAAAATGCCATGGACCGTTTCAAGGACTTGGAGAAAATCTCCAAAATCAAACAATTTTCTAATGAAGGTTTAGAATTGAGTAGCAAGAAGAGATTGCCCAGATTTGGAGATGCTAATGAAGAAAAGAAGGAAGAAGCATTCAATTACATCAGCGACATCAAAGATCAAATAACAAGTCAAACCGAATTGTTGGAATCGGATGTGCATCACTATACAACTCAGTTGAAGAAGGCCAAATCCTCAAACAGTTATAACTTGACTAACCAAATCGAAGATGCTAAAGAGAAGATTGAAAGAAACAACTATCATTTAACCCAATTAGAGAAAGTTTTAAGAAGTTTAGAAAACGAAGAATTGAAGCCTGATTTAGTGGATGACATTAAAGAAGATTTGGAATACTATGTGGAAAATAACCAAGATGATGAGTTTATTCCGTATGATGAGTTTTATGAAGTATTGAACTTGAGTGACGAGCACGAAATTCAAGGAACTTTGAATAAAGAAAAAGAAGAACAAGAAGCGAAAGAAAGAGCAGAAGAAGAAGCGAAAGAAAAAGCTGAAAAGGAAGCCAAAGAAAAAGCCGATAAGGAAGCCAAAGAAAAGGCTGATAAGGATGCAAAAGAAAAGTTGGCTAAAGAAGCGGAAAGAAAAGAATTGGAAAAGAAGAAAGAAATGGCTAAGAAAACAGCTGCCCCAGTACCACCTTTAAATGCATCCTATTCCAGTGTGATCAAAAATGCTATTGGCGAATCAGCTATTCCAAATGCTTATTCAAGTGGAACTACTATTGCTGAAGCGGTTAGTGGAGCCATCAACTCCCCAAAAACAGGTAATACACTTCCAAGCAACAATTCTTCTTCCAGTATCAACACCCCATCAATCAGCAATGCTACTATAAACAACAATAGCAGCAATAATAACACACCTTCCAAACCTCCACCAGGTTTAAGTACAACCATTACCAAATCATCCACCTCATCACCAGTGCCTGTTAAAATCCCAATCCCACAGACAGAACTGCCGGATAACTCCAACAGTACATTCATCGATACAATTCCTAAATTATCACAACTAAGTCAAATAAGGTTAATGTCACCATTACCATTCAAATCGATTAGTTCGTTATTGGAGAATTCGCTATACAATTGTCCCGACTCATTTGATGCCGAAAAACCAAGAGAATACAATCCTAGTAATGTTCACCCATCATCTATTGATTACCCTCAAGAACCAATGTATGAATTGAACCTGGGCAATTTGATTTCGAAATTCGATAATGATACGTTGTTCTACTGTTTTTACTACGGTGGAGATAATATTTCCAAGTATAACAGTGCCAAAGAATTAAGTAAAAGAGGTTGGCAATATAGTATTGATAGCAAGCAATGGGTGTTGAAAGATGAAAAGTCCAATGATTTCAAATACTTTGACTATGAAAAGACTTGGTTGATCAGAAGAAAAGAAAACTTTGACAATGATACTATAGAGACTTTTGTGTAGATGTAGAATGTACGGCTGTAACCAGCGAGCGAAATAGGAGTGTTGATGTAGTGTAGCAATATATTCTCTTTGTAGGGCGAAATGGTGCCGAGTCATGGTACCAATTCCCACCCAAATAGTACCACCTACAAACACTACGCAAACTACGCAGACTACGAAGCCACTACGAACTACGAATCTAGTACTATTGAAACAATGTAGTACGAGGCACTACGACTAATAAACGCGCTCTAGCCTGGTACGAGCCTGCCACCAATGCACTGGTAGTGCGTGCGTCTACGGCGACAGCCCACGTCGTGGCTGTTCAATTTCCAATTAAAACAGTCGCATCAAACAAAGGGGATTAAATTTCACATACATTGTTAGTGATTTCTGTTGATTCATCACTGGTGAAGATAACAGCTAGAAGCAATCTGAAGCCATAGACTAGTTTATTCTTATATTGACACCGTGGCTGAATAATACGTGTATTCCGCCGTTTGAAGTACTGGAAAGACCGAAGATAAAATAATATATTAGGCGTGAGATCTCAATTTAGACGCTGATACAGGAATTAGTTTAATATTGGAAAGTGTTGACTGCTAGGAAAGCAGTAGAAAGGTGGTAGATTCATAGATAATCACTATACGTTATAGACTTTGTTTCAAATAGTACAAAGCTTTTAAAATAATACCGTATTCCCACAACTGCTAAATTTAGTAATCCTGAAAAGTTAAAAAGTGTGTTCAAAAATGCCAGTAACTCCTTCTATCAATGATATACCCACCAAAGTGTTGTATGAAAGAGCCGAAAGCAGTGCTACCGACTCTAATGGGTGTCTAATCTGTCCCAGTGTAACCCCTGATGGTCCAACATGTCCCAAAGGTGAAGAGAGATTATTAAGAACTCCAACTTGTCACAAATGTGCCGAATATTACTGTGAAAAGATCAGTGATGACAATGGAAGTAGTACCCCAATAGGTGGTATCGTTGGTGGTATCGTTGGTGGTGTTGTGGCATTATTAGTAGCAGGTTTGTTGTATTATTTTTTGGTATGGAAAAAGAAGCATCCTAATTTAGACGACGATGACGATATAATAATGAGTGATTTGGAAGGGGAAGGAGAAGATAAAGGAAGCTTCAGTAATGACAGCGTGAATGATGTCTCGAACGAAGCAAATGTAACAAATTCTTCAGGTAATATAAGTGGCAGTACTACTGTCGCCAATGGACTCAATAAAGAAGCAAATGGAGAAGCAAAAACAAGGCCACCCAATAGAAGAACCAACTCGAATCCAAGACGAGCCAACGCCAATGCAAATCGAAGATTGTCCTCTTATGAATCATTCACAAGACCTCAAAAAGTTGGACAAAGAAAGATGCAAAGTAAAGGTAAAAAAGTTGGTCAAATGCAGTTAAAAAACAAAAAGTTGATAAACAGTTCAAAATCTAGTTATGAAAGTGGGCAAGGCATGTCACCATACATGTACTCAGATTCTAGTAATAGAAATTCTATTGCAACCACGATTTCAACCACTAATGCATCAAATATTTTACCAATTGCTTATATCCCAGGGGTTACTGTACGTCCAACCAAGAATAATACCAAATCAATCTATTCATATGAAACAGATTCTATTTTTTCTGATTTAAATACTATCGAAAATGCATCCATTATTGGAGATATAATGAGAGCTAATTATACCCCAGAAGATCAATCCCAAGAACAAAACAACCAATCAGGAGAAAAGAACACCATGACCGCTATCAAAGCACAACCAAGATTAGTTCATGTAGATAGAATTGAAGAAGAAGAAGAGGAAGAAGAGTACTTAACAGATGAGGAAAGTAATACTTATAGTGTTAAGCGAGACTCGATAGATAAAGGTAATGGTGTCAAAACGACCACAAATCATTTGAATGATAGTACATTGAGTAACATCTCACATACTATCGCGGAAGAAGATAGTGATAGTGATGTTGATTCAGATATTGGAGAAATACAAAGGGCTACTAGTATCAGAAGAAATGAGGGCCAGGTGAAACAAGTTAAGACTGAAAATGAGATACCCATAGACTTAATTGACTTAGGAAAGCCCGTGAAAGAATCTGACAGCTTTGTGGGATCAAGTAATGGGTCTTTTGTATTGAACGTTGAAATAGACAACCAAAGAAACAGTCAGACCAGCGGAGAAAAAAGTCCGTTTGAAGACCCATAGATGGTGGGATAACAAATCCGTATATACTGTAGAATAGAAATAAATGGAACGTGGATATATGTGTAGAAGAAAGTGCAGGATTGGTAATTGTCTAAGAAGCTAATCCAACTAAGTCACTAGTTAACTTGCTAGCTTACTAGCTTACTACTAAATGTGAAACAGGTACTGATGAAATCAATGGCCCCCCATTTCGCCCACCTCGCGGTAACTATCGCGGTAATTACTTACACCAACGAGTGGCTGCAAACTATTCCGCACGGAGTACTCAACACCGCAATCAACTGATCAAGCATTTTAGGTACAGTGAGTCCCTGAATCAGATCCAAAGAACTAGAATTATAGGTTATAACTAAGCAGTCACTTGGGTCAAAACTACCTCCAATAGTGGTAGAACAATCTCCCACATCTCCCACAATCTGACCTTCACTCTACCTCCATTATACCAACACTCCCTACACCAGTTTCTTCAAACTCGATATCTTTCAAACTCATCTTAACACATATTTTCATATATTTTCCATCTCCACTATTACAACAATTTTCGGTTAAAAACGTTGGATTACTCAACAGCCAAATCGCACAGCAATCAGCAAGTTACTGATTCAATAGCAGTTTTCTACTAGTCTTTTACAAGTTTCATGGGCAATAATCCTCCAAATCTTCCCTAACCGTTATTTTATCATCTTTCATCTAAAGCAATAACTTAATTACTTTTCTCTGCCGATTATTACTAACATTACAAATGCATTACAAGTTGCAAAACTCCGTCGTGCGCGTCCGCATTCGATGATTTAAATATTGGACAATTTCTCGATTACCCGTGAAAAGTTTAGACTAACTAGAAAGTAACTAGAAACTAGATTAGAAAAAATATAATGTCAATTGATCAAAAAGCCGTTTCTACTATCAGATTATTAGCAGTTGATACTGTTTCTAAAGCTAATTCAGGTCATCCTGGTGCTCCATTAGGTTTAGCACCTTTAGCTCATGTTTTATTCCAAAAAATGAAATTCAACCCAAAAGACACTAAATGGATCAACAGAGATAGATTTGTGTTATCCAATGGTCATGCTTGTGCTTTATTATATACCATGTTATACTTATATGGTTACGATTACACCATTGAAGACTTGCAAAGTTTCAGACAATTGAACTCCAAAACTCCTGGTCATCCTGAAAGAACTGATTGTCCTGGTGTTGAAGTCACCACTGGTCCTTTAGGTCAAGGTATCTGTAATGCTGTTGGTTTAGCTATTGCTCAAAAACAATTTTCCACCACTTACAACAAACCAGGTTTCACTTTATCTGATAACTATACTTACTGTTTTGTTGGTGATGGTTGTCTTATGGAAGGTGTTTCTAGTGAAGCTTCTTCAATTGCTGGTCATTTACAATTGGATAACTTGATTGCTTTCTGGGATGATAACAAAATCTCTATTGATGGTTCTACTGAAGTTTCTTTCACCGAAGATGTTTTAGCTAGATACAGAGCTTACGGTTGGGATATCTTAGAAGTTGATGATGGTAATGCTGATTTAGACTCAATGTCCAAGATTATTGATGAAGCTAAGAAATCAAATAAACCAGTCTTAGTTAGAGTTGGTACCACCATTGGTTTCGGTTCTTTAGCTGCTGGTACTCATGGTGTTCATGGTGCTCCATTGAAACCTGATGATGTCAAACAATTGAAAACTGCCTTTGGTTTCAACCCTGAAGAATTTTTCGTTGCTCCAACTGATGTTTTAGACTACTACAAAAAACATGTTGAAGAAAACTTGAAAATTCAAAAAGAATGGGAAGCTACTTTCGAAGCTTATAAAAAAGAATATCCTGAATTAGGTGCTGAACTTGAAAGAAGATTCAAAGGTGAATTACCAGCTGGTTGGGAAAAAGCTTTACCATCTTTCACCCCAGCTGACAAAGCTGTTGCTACCAGAAAATTATCTGAAGGTGTCTTATCCAACTTATATGATGTCCTTCCAGAATTAGTCGGTGGTTCTGCTGATTTAACTCCATCTAATTTAACCAGAGCTTCAACTGCTACTGATTTCCAACCACCATCATCTAACATTGGTGATTACTCAGGTAGATATATCAGATATGGTGTTAGAGAACACGGTATGGGTGCTATTATGAATGGTATTGATGCTTACGGTGCTAACTTCAAGAGTTTCGGTGGTACTTTCTTGAACTTCGTTTCTTACGCTGCTGGTGCCGTCAGATTATCTGCTATCTCCCACCATCCAGTTATCTGGGTCGCTACCCACGATTCTATTGGTTTAGGTGAAGATGGTCCAACCCATCAACCTATTGAAACCATTGCTCATTTCAGATCCATTCCAAACATCTCTGTATGGAGACCAGCCGATGGTAATGAAGTCAGTGCTGCTTATAAATCAGCTATTGAATCTACCTCAACCCCACATATCTTAGCTTTATCAAGACAAAACTTACCTCAATTAGAAGGTTCATCTATTGAAAAAGCTTCTAAAGGTGGTTACACTTTAGTCGATGCTGGTGCCAACCCAGATTTAATCATTGCTGCTACTGGTTCTGAAGTCGAATTAGCTGTCAACTCTGCTAAGAAATTAGGTGAAGAAGGTAAAAAAGTTTCTGTTGTTTCTATCCCAGATTTCTTAACCTTTGACAAACAACCAGAAGAATATAAATTATCTGTCTTACCAGACGGTGTCCCAATTTTATCTGTTGAAGTCTTGAGTCCATTTGGTTGGTCCAAATACTCCCACGAACAATTTGGTTTATCCAGATTTGGTGCCTCAGGTAAAGCTCCAGATGTATACAAATACTTAGAATTTACTGTTGATGGTGTTGTTGAAAGAGCTAACAAGACTATTAAATTCTATGAAGCTAAAGGTAAAGAATTACTCTCTCCTTTAAACAGAGCTTTTTAAGTGGTAGATAATCGTTAATATATGATTGATTTATGTGTCGTTCTTAGTAGGCTGCAAAAGTTTCGTACCGGTTGCAGTCTTATAAGCCTACCGTAATGGTTATCTGCACTCTTCCTGGAAATTACAATATCAGTTTATATCCTCTCCTTTCTTCAGGGGTTTTACGACCCTTTCTTCAAGGGTTTTACGACAAATGCAAGAGCAACCATAGTATATCAAAGGTATATGCACACAGACAAGTGTAAATTTCTTAGTGTTATCGTCTCATAACTACTAATTCCACATTTGTACAAACACTGGCAGCTACTGTTAGTCCTAGTAAACCACATTGTCTACTTACCTTGGTGGCTACTACTATACTTTTCGCCAGGTATAAATACTCAGGGTTATATCCAGTAATTCTATATAGCTTCAAAACCAAATAGCAGCCACGGGTTACTATAATTATCCTTTCATGCAATGTTTCATGCAATGGATAGCAGTAATCCGCTCCTGCTTTGAATTAGACTTTGCTAAAACTTGCTAACTCATAGATCTCATGAAATTTCCTGGGTTTCACTAGCTAATGGCTAGAACAACCATATAGACCTGAACCCCCGTTCAATGTCTCATCAGATGTCCTATGTTCGGACTTCCAAACATTTGCTAATCCACTATCCCGGATAACTTTAACACAGCTGTGCAATCACCGACATGAAGATATTCCCCATATTTCGCAATAGTAAGAAATCAGAGATTTGAAGACATATATGTATCATATTCATTCACAGTTAACTTATTTTTCAGTATCAACAACGTATCTACCCAAAATTTGTCCTTTTTCCATTAATTCGTAAATCTTTGGTAATTCTTCTAAACCAACGATTTTAATTGGACATTTGATCAAACCTCTGGAGAAGAAGTCAATAGCTTCAGCAGTATCAGCTCTGTTACCAACATAAGAACCTCTAATTGAGACAGATTTGACAACGGCATCAAAAACTGGAGCAACAACTTTAGCACCAGCTGGTAAACCAACTAAAACTACAGTACCACATGATCTAACATACTCACAAGATTGAGCAATAGCTTTTTCAGAAACGGAAACGTTAATAACACCATGTGGACCACCGTTGGTAGCAGCTTTGATATCAGCAACAATATCTTTTGATTTAGTGAAGTCAACAAATACTTCAGCACCTAATTCTTTACAGAATTCACCTTTTTCTTCACCACCATCAATAGCCACGACTCTGTAACCCATAGCATTGGCATATTGGATAGCTAAAGAACCTAAACCACCACCAGCACCGGAAACAGCTACCCATTGACCAGCAGATAAATTAGCAGTCTTTAAAGCCTTGTAAACTGTGATACCAGCACATAAGATTGGAGCAACTTGAGCTAAATCAGTACCTTGAGGAATTCTGGCAGCTTGAACGGCATCGGCAGTTGCGTATTGTTGGAAAGAACCATCATGAGTATAACCTGATAAATCAGCATCAGCACAATTAGATTCGTTTGAGGTTCTACAGAATTCACAAGATAAACATGAACCATTTAACCATTTGATACCGGCGTAATCACCAATTTTCCAACCAGTAACATTTTCACCCATTGCAACAACAACACCTGCACCTTCATGACCACCAACTAATGGTAATTTGGTTGCTAATGGCCAATCACCTTTCCAAGCATGTAAATCAGTATGACAGACACCAGAATATTTAACGTTGATTAAAATTTCATTGGCTTTTGGTTGTGGTACTGGAATATCAGTATATTTCAATGGACCACCATTAGTTTCGAATATAACAGCTTTTTGAGTTTTTGGAATTGACATTTTATAATATTAATTTACTTTAGTGTTGTAAATATTTAATTTATAATTATTTAATGAATAATTTTAAAGTTATTTTATGGTCCTTTTATAATTTTTAATTTATTGGTTATTAATTTTAACCCTCAAAATTAAAGAACCGGACTATAAACTAAAGTCAACCATAATGCATACAATTCCTGTAATAATCACTTATTATTGGTCATTTGAGGGGGGACATTCGATTTAGGTGAAAAAGTCTTCTCTATCAGTTGATCAACCTGGAGACTTTTTTGTGAACAGTTGATTTTATGCACTGAGGCCCATCATCTGATACTCCAGCGTTTTGGGTCTATATTTCAACAGCTTTGATACCTCTTTCGACTTTAGGATCATCTCTACTAGTTACTGTATTACTTGATCCCCAACATATCTTAATCCCAGCATTGTATTACATTCGGATTTTACCACCCCTAATCGGACTTCATGTCAGGGTGTCGGTGTCGCACCAGATAACCCGCCTAAGTGCATGAAATCTGCTGTTGGTCAGATGATTCGCATGGCCTGATGCATGTTTACGAGTTGAATTCGGATAATCTGCAAGCTCTATTGCTATGAATTTTGCGGTTCTAGTGAGGTTAATGTTGTAGAAACAGAGATGTTCTACTTGTAATTACAAGACGCTTTCGTCTTTCGTCGCCGTGGCCTTTCACTACTGGGCAATGTAAGTGCTAAACTCCAGAAGCCAGGGCTGCGTAACCTGCAAGGGGATAAGTGTTTATCCGTTGCCAAATTCTACACTCTGACGAAAACTGGGGTAGTTTCGGACTTTATTCCTTTGACTTTGCCTTCTACAGTGCTGGATATTGGTGATATCTCTTGCGTTGTATAATTTGCTTCGTAGTTTCTGTTCTCTTGGCTTGCGAATTCATCTCTGGTGTATATCCGATCTTCTAGCTGAAAAACTGGAATACTGGTGTAGGTGGAGTGTAATGAATTGGCTATCTCAGCTAGCTTTCACTACTAGCAGCTGCATCTACTGATTGAATCTTAAAGTACATATAATAATCGCTGGCGAAACTTGGAGTTTAGCTCTGGACTTAAGAGTAGTTGACATATGCACTTAAACCGACCAAATTCCCCCCCCATTAATTGTTGACCTAATGTTGGAATAAACTTCTCGGTGTTTAGCTTGTATGTTCTCCATCATATGAAATTGATCTCTATAGTCCGAGCATTATATTGATCTCTAGAGTCCGAACATTCATTCTATTAATAGTGGTTAGTTTGTATCAGAGTATTTGATGAGTCTTGTTGCCATAGAGATCCTGTGGCACTAGAGGTCTTGTGGCACTAGAGGCTTATGGCAATAAAAGGCTTATGTACAAGAGTGTTCTTAGAATAAAAGAGAATTAGAGCGTTCTTCTGGACTGCAGAAGGTCATAGGTTGGAGTTGAACAAACTAAACGGTACCAATTCCTTTCTTACACTAGTCTACATTCGATTAAAGTCAATTATCTATTTTTTACATATGCATTGTTTGAAACCTGTTCAATTAAACTCTTGTTTATGCTTAATAATAATTCAATGGCCTTGGGTCCCATTTTTCGTCTTGAATGAAATCTATCAATGTTTTTGATCCTGTTTGCAATAATGGATGCCCGCTGACAACACTCAAGAACTTTTCCAATCCTTGTCTTCTTTTTTCAATATTCAAATCGTTGAATTTGTTGGAGTTTAATAATATTTTTCCTGGTAAGTTAGGTATTACAACTCTTGATGTTTCTGTTTCCAAAATTTGTTTCAATCTCACAAAATCTGAATAACGTCTACGCACTCTGCTTTGACGTTTCTTAAATGATGGAATATTGGTCTAAATGTTAGTACTTTTTCTATGGTCTTACTCGTATTTTCATTTGTAATATCAATGAATCTCGATATGGTCTTCTTGTGAACTATACAATCAACATCTCAATTTCAATGAAGCCTAAAATTCCACATGTAACATATACATACTCTGCAAACCACTTCATAGTCAGTAAACACTTCTCTACCATAATTGTGTGTCTGTGGGTTCCGAACCTAAATGTTAGTAACTCGATCAATTTAATGCAAAATTTAACACATACTTCTACCTCAAGGAAATTTTCAGGTTCCCCATAAAGTTCGTTGAAAGACTGTGGCTTCTGGGGACTCCCAGTATTGATTATTTCGCTGATGGGCTGAAAAGGTTTCGACATTTGATGTTCAGATTAGGGATTGAGATCGCGAATTGACGATGAATGATTAGATACATAGCGAATAGCAAATACCGAATACCGAATACATGCTACATTATGGACACCTCAAGTTGGAGCATAGTGAGCCGTGCCTAAAAAATCCTTTCTCTTTGAGAATGAACTAGGCTACTCGATTCTTTTTGAAGAGAATTGGAATAACCGTCAACAGTGACTGATAAGAAATGGGTATCTCCACATTAGCAAAGTTTTCAACTCTAACGAAGATAACGAAGTAGTATCGAAAAATAACAAATTAATAATTTTCTCATCGAATGAGTCGATGACGGTGATGAAATAGCCTGAGTTTACCTGAATTAGCTTAACCAGATCAACATATGATCTAGTTTTGCGGACTAAATACCTTGATTTAAGTCCGCTTTTAAAGTCTTTCAGTGATTCGCCTGTTATTTAGCTTAATAAGCAACCCGTATATATTTATTGTTCACTGGAATATCTATCGCTTGCCACTTGTTTTTTATGGATGTTGCTACTAATTGCGATGGTTGCGAAAACTAGCAGTTACATAATGATGCTTTATAATTACTAGTTTAATTGGAAGATAGTTGGAGATGATGTAATAATCGGCCTAACAGAGCTTGACAAGTGATGAGAGGCTATTTAAACATCGTGCTCGTTAGTTGATCTGAGGTAGTCTACCCAAGATCTTAAGTCCTTTAAGTACGGTCTGGGGTAATTCAATTAGACTGTATTCACTCCAGTTTCGCTGAAAGTATTAACTCTAATTGCAATAGTTGGAATCTTGTGGATGTCCTCATTGAGAATTAAGCCTAAAAGCTCTAACTGAGAATGCACCGAATGTATGAGCGATACCACGACTCGTTAGCGATTCTACCGAACCATGTAATAGAAGCAAACTTTCTCGGGGCATTACTATTACAGCTACCATTTGATACAACGTAAAAATTCATGGATTTTTTTGTTTGTCGATTTGTTTCCTATTTGTTGCAAAATGTCGCGAGATAAACCACCACTATCTCACTATCAGTTTACTGGTGGTAGCTTAGGACTGTTAGCCATTTGGTGGCAAGTAGTAGCACCTCATAGCTACCCCCATGTCTACTTACATGTAGAACGATCGTTGAACCACCGACCCCTTTTCTACCCCTACCAATGGCACCAACACCCCAGCAAACTGCTACTCCAGTTGATGTTATACTAGCGGAAAATTTAATGGAAATGGATGTCGTGGAGGGGGAATCTTTCTCGCCAAAACCAATCCGAAATCTGGGGTATATAAACCAACTCATCTCATGAAATGAAGTTATTATCGATAGATTATAGAGTCTAGAGTACACAAATAGAGAAACAGAAACACTATGTCAAACGCTTACGGAATTGACAGACATGTTGAGTCTGATACCAGATTTTCAAGAGGTATGTGGGAGTTGAAAGATGGAATCAAGATCAATTGGGCTGCTGAAGTCTTCAAGACTGTAGTTGAAAAAGATTCGATATACACATTAGCTTCTAGTAAAATATTAAGAAACAGAGGTGATCAATTGAATGCTCCTACTATTTCTACCAAAGTTACTTCCCCTGCTGAAGGTATTATTGGTTTAGAATCTTATCATCATTATTCCAAATATGCCAATAATAAAGAACCAAGATATGAATTAAAGACTGATCCAAAATCTGACGTTTTCACCACCGAAATCAACGACGAGCTTTGTGCATTGAACGCTTCTGGTGATCTTACTGCTTCAGTTTCCAGAAAAATGTTTGGTGTTGAATTTACTGGTAACGATAATAAATTGTTAACTAAATTGGGTATGAGATCAGTCGGCCATGTAGCTGATTCCAGATATCCAAAAGTTGGGGCTACCACTAATACTGCTTCCACTTATATTACCACTCAATTACACTTATCTGTTGGTGAAAAATTATACGGTTTAGGTGAAAGATTTGGTCCTTTCTTGAAAGGTGGTCAAAGAGTTGAAATGTGGAATGAAGATGGTGGTACTTCTTCTGAATGGACTTATAAAAATGTTCCTTTCTACTTGAGTTCAAGAGGATATGGTGTTTTCGTCGATTCTCCATCAAATGTTGTTTTTGAATTGCAAAGTGAAAGAACCACCAGAGTTAACATCACTGTTCCAGGTGAAGGTGCTAGAATTTATATTATTCATGGTCCAAGTCCAAAAACTGTGTTAGAAAGATACGCCAAATTAACAGGATTCCCAGCTTTACCTCCTGCTTGGACCTTTGGTTTATGGTTAACCACTTCTTTCACTACTGACTACGACATTAAGACCGTTTCATCATTTTTACAAGGTATGAAAGAAAGAGAAATCCCATTGAGAACTTTCCATTTTGATTGTTTCTGGATGAAAGGTTTCCAATGGTGTGATTTTGAATTTGATCCTGAATTCTTCCCAGATGCCAAAGCTATGCTTGCTAAATTGAAAAAAGATTTTGATATCAAGGTTTGTGTCTGGATTAACTCATATATTGGTCAAGAATCTGCTTTATTCAAGGAAGCGGATTCAAAAGGTTATTTAATAAAGAACGTCGATGGATCAAGTTACCAAACTGATTTATGGCAAGCTGGTATGGGTATTGTTGATTACACTAACCCAGATGCTTGGAAATGGTATCAAGATAAATTGTCAGCTTTAGTTGACTTGGGTGTTGATTCCTTCAAAACAGATTTCGGTGAAAGAATTCCAGTTAAAGACGTTGTTTTCCACAGTGGTGAAAACCCAGTAGCAATGCACAATTACTATACCTACTTATATAACAAGTGTGTTTTCGAACTTTTGGAAAAGAAATTAGGTAAGAACGAAGCATGTCTTTTCGCTAGATCTACTACTGCTGGTGGTCAACAATTCCCAGTGCATTGGGGTGGTGACTGTGAATCCAGTTTCGAAGCTATGGCTGAATCATTAAGAGGTGGATTATCATTAACCTTATCAGGTTACGGTTTCTGGTCCCACGATATTGGTGGATTCGAAGGTAGTCCAGATGCATCTGTCTACAAAAGATGGTGTGCATTCGGTTTATTGTCTTCTCATTCAAGATTGCATGGTTCGGGTTCATACAGAGTTCCATGGAACTTTGATGACGAAGCATCAGTTGTTTTGAAGAAATTTACTGATTTGAAGATCAGTTTGATGCCATACATTTATGCCAAAGCTATCGAAGCTCATAAAACCGCTACTCCAGTTATGAGAGCTATGTTGTTAGAATTCCCAGAAGATGACGTTGCCCAAAGTGTTGACACTCAATTCATGTTGGGTGAATCATTAGTTGTTGCACCAGTCTTCAATGGTGAAGGTGATGTTAACTTCTACTTACCAAGTGGTAAATGGTACGGCTACTTAGATGGTAAAATCAGAGAAACTGTTGATGGTAAATACTTCAAAGAAGTTCATGATTATAAATCATTGCCATTATTAGTTAGACAAGACTCAGTTTTCATTTCAGCTGGTCCAAATGTTAAACATCAAAACCCTGATTACGCCTACCATGAAGAATTCACTGTTAATATTTTTGAATTATCTGAATCCAAGAATGTTCAAATCCCAGATATCAACAAATTGGGAGAATACAATGCCGAAGTTCAAGTCAAAAAGACTGATAAAGGATATGACGTTTCTACTACTGGTAAAGCATCTAAAACTTATTATGTCAAGGTTCTCGGTGCATCTGTTAAGAATGATGGTGAAAGGGATGAATTTGGTAACACCATTGTTAAGGTTTCTGGTAAAGCCTCAATTGAATTAGCTTAGTCGTCTAAATATATGTTTGATATTGATTTTCTCTGCCCACTCTTTTCGTAAAGGGGATAGAACTCAAGTGTTGTATGAAGGAAACAATCAGAGTGATTTTGGATTGAAAATCATAGAGCAGAGAAATTAAAATAACTATTGTTTATATTTAACATGCAATCGTAGAATAAATATCTATCTATATTATAATTAGACTTAAGCCTGTGGGAAAAAGAAAGGTTTGTTGATATGAGGAACCTTATGGGCAACATTAGAAACGTCGGCATAAGCAGCAGGCCAGAATAAGAAAGCACCAAGACCGGTACCCCATGCAGCAACGTGAGGAATTCTACGTTTGATAAGACTTAAGTAAGTAGTTCTTGGTAAAGCAGCCATTTTAATTGTTTGTATTTGAGTTGTAATTATATTTGTATTGAATAATTAATGGAGAACAAAATATACAGACTATTGCAACGTATTTATAGTTTCATAATGTCAGCTAATATTTTGGCTGCAAAAATCTGGTGATTTGGAAATTTCCGGTGTGAGAGAAAAAGTAACACCACCAACAAAAATTGCGTGACAAATGACTGAGATTTTTAGTAGAACTTATGATTGTAAAGAAAATGATCAGACAAATTGTTAAAACCACATGTTTTGTAGCCTGAACCATATGATCATGAAGGGTATTTGGAGGTTATATGAACTAATAATACTGTTTCATCTCAAAAGTAGTATTTGAAATATCATCAAAGTTCGGTCGTCCCCGTACCAGAGATGAGATGAAGAATTTAGAATAAAAATAGAATCTTTTGACAAGACACTAAGACTAGTAAAACTAGAGTAAAACCAGAGTTCCTGGGCATAGATATAAGCAAGTACAGTAATCAAACGTTTATTGAAACATATCCCTAAATCCAAAGTTTTAATTTATCCAAGTACTCTTGTTGAGCAGCAAAAGTATTTTCTACTGGAGTTGAATCTCTTAAGATAGCAACTCTCATGTTAGCCAAGAGGTTATGAGCAGCATTAGAATGAGCATAAACCGCACCATTGAAGGCTTCAGTGGCATCTTTACCTAAAGAAGCTCTGATTAAAGCTTGTCCACCAGGATGTTCTTTAATAAAAGTTTTAGCATCATGAATAACCCCACCAATTAAAATTAAACCATCTTTTTTAGCTCTTTCATTGAATTCAGATCTATCCCAAACAGGTAAGTTGTTGATATCTGAACCCCATTGTAAGTTCAATTTTTGTTGGTTTAATTTCTTCTGTTGTTGTTGATAAATACCTTGATCAATGGCGTTTTGACTGAAAGTTCTTAAATTACTAGCCAAACCAAGTTTTGATAAAAGATAAATAGTGACTTTGGTTGGGTCGTATTGGTACCATTTAAGAGCATTTCTATAATCACTTGGGAATTCATGATGGAAATTATGGTAACCTTCACCAAAAGTAACTAAAGCAGTCAAAACATGATCTCTTGGGGTTCTTCTATCATCAAAAGGTTGAACACCAATCCAATGGGCTAAAGAATTAACACAAAAGGTAGCTTGTTGGATAACAAAAGATCTAACGATACCAGCATAGATATAACCACCCCAATAATCACCCCAACCTAAACCAGCTACTAAAGTTGGGAAAATGAAAGCCATGAAAATCATGATAGATAAATAATGCTTATGTTGAAGTTTAACAACTGGGTCAGCAGCCAAATCACTAATATCAGCTCTTGCTCTATGTTTTGGGTTTGGTACGGTTAACATCCAACCCATATGACTATACCATAACCCTTGTCTAGCATCATAAGGATCTTTTTTGGTATCAGTATATCTATGGTGGATTCTATGACCATGAGACCACCACTTAATCGAACCTTGGATAGCACCTGCTCCGAAAAAGGCGAAAAAAAGCTTCACAGGATAAGACATTTCATAAGATTTATGAGCCCAACCTCTATGATAACCCGCAGTAATTGAAAGTCCTGAAAATACATACATCATAAATGCCAATATCAAAGTTCTATAATCAGGCACAAATTGAGTAGCTTGGTAAGTTCCAAAAGCAGGTAAAGCAACCACTAAAAGAGCATTAAGCCAGTTGATATGCTTATACCAATTTGATAAAGTCCAAGGCTGTTCACTAATATGAGTTATCTTTTCATATTTCTTCTTTTCTAATTCATCTTGTTCAAATAAACTTAATGGTTTGTTTGCACTTAAATCTTCAGTTAATTGTTCGGCTGTGACTTCAACTAATGATTTGGTCCCCATCAACTTCCCACCAATACCTGCTGCCACAATCCTAGGCACCTTTTTGTTGGCCCCAGCGGCAATTGCATTCAATGCTGTTAAATCAGCTATCTCTAATTTATCTGACATTATTACAATATTTCTTTACTAGCGAAGACTTTGGTATTTAAGTGATTTTTTTGTTGGGCTCCCTCGAAATACTTCCGATCAGGCGGATCTGAGAAAATTAGATATTGGAAGTTTGCAGCTTTGATATCGGACAAACTTGGGAGGTGCTGGAGGATATAGGAGATGCTGGAGAGGTTGGAGATGTTTGAGATGTTATGACAGATGGTCTTATAAAGTTTAAAGAAGTTAGTTGAAAGACGAAAAAAGGACTTAATTACTGTCTAGACATATTTGTACAATGTTGAGGCTCATTTCCGGTCGTGGTTTGTTGGATCTCCTGTGGTGTCACTTAATGGTTAGATTGTGCCTTGATTATGATCTCATACTATTGGCTGTAAGAATCACATTGCACTACTGCTGTATTGATTATTCCATTGCATTCTATGCCATAATAAGGCTCTGTTGCTAGACCATTCACAAGCTGTCAATTGCCAATCGGTGTGCTTACGTAAAACGGGGGTAAGCTAATTAAGGCTTATGTAATCGAATTAACAATTAGTAATTAATTACTGCTGCTCTATGTTAGGTGTGCCATGGGTTGTATGGTATGGCTTAGGTATGGCTTAGTTCTATGGCAGATAGTAGTATGGCATCTCTGGTTTCATTAGCGTTGCGTCTGATTATCTTCTGTGAATTTTACGGCATCAGAAAATATTATTATGTACGAGATCTTTCTTGCGTAATTACATAATACTAGCAAACTACAATATCTCCTATCTACAGTTACAGACAACCACCAATACCAATACACTCCTTGATATGAATACTTGTGTTCATATCTAGAGTTAGTGGGTGAGCGTACAGCTACAGCTACAGCTACAGCAATTGCTATCGCTATTACTACAGCTACAACCATCCCTCTAATTCATTTCAGAGTTGTATTTTCTTTAAGTGCTACCACTTTTGTCTCTATAATTATAAACCTATATCCAACTGTCCATACCTCAAATTCTATAAATTCTACATTTAACTCTACATTTAACTCTACAATCAATCCTACATATTTATCACAATTTCTCCAACTAACAATAAAACAATTTCTCACACACCCGTGCACCAGCATCCTGAAAAATGAGAATGTCAAAGTGACCAAAAAATCAACTGATAAACCATTGGTAGTTTGTAACTTCTAAAGTCAGTATTTTTTTCAATCAATATTATTGACCTTCAAGCTCCTAGTCCTTGAATATCATCTTCATTATCTTAATCATTTCCTTGATACTTTATCCTTTTGAGTATTAATTGACATTTTGTTTGGCCATTGTTGCTTTAGGGGCTTCTCCACTATTTAAATTTTCATTTTGAAAAATTTCATCGACCTTGATATAAACTTATAATAGATTATAGAGTAACTTTATTATGGGAAGCTTTAAACCAACATCTCCTAAAATTGGCAATATTCCTGAAAGAAATCCCCTGATATCTCATCAATCAAGTCATCCTAATCTCCATCATCCTCATCACCAGCAATCAGCTAGTAATTCAAGAAAACCTTCAATTGTTGAATTATTAAGCTCGCCACCTCCTTTACCTCAAACATTCAATAATGACGATATAAATTCGTTCAATTTATCCAGAAATAATTCCGTTAGTTCGAAAGCAAGCGTAGAATTGTTCGATATTCAACTCAATGAATTAATCGAAAAGAGTAAACTTATTACCATTGACTCTTCATATTCTGTTCAAAAGGCGTTTGAGGTTTTAAAGAAACATGACTTGACCAGTGTACCTGTTAGTATTTCCAAAAACCAACTTACAAATTGTTTAACATTCGATTATAGTGATTTGAATACTTATTTATTATTAATCATGAATAAAATTTCCATCAATGATTTAAATAGCGATTTCGAAGGATTCTCAAAAGAAAGCTTCGATAGCTTAGTCACTAAAGCCAAAAAAGGTGAAGAAGTACCCGTTGATTTGATCATCAAATTACACCCAAAGAATCCTTTCATAAAAATAAATGAATCGGAAAGTTTATTAACAGTCATGGAAATCTTGGGCAATGGAGTTCACAGAATCGCCATTACTGATAACACAAATGAAATCGTTGGTATATTGTCGCAAAGAAGATTGATAAGATTTGTTTGGGAAAATGCCAGAAGGTTTAATAACTTGGAATATTATTTCAACCAATCAATCGAAGAATTGAAAATCGGATCAAGTAATCCCATCACAATCTATGAAGATCAACAATTGATCGAAGCATTATATAAAATGTTCAATGAAAGAATCTCATCATTAGCAGTGATTAACCGTAAAGGGTTTTTGATCGGTAACATTTCCATAGTTGATGTTCAAAACTTAACATCGAGTCAGAATTCAGGATTATTATTCAAGTCTGTTTTGAACTTTATAAGCTACAATTTGAGTCAAAAGGGGATCGAAGAAGGTAAAGATCAATTTCCAATTTTCCATGTTAATAAAATTACGGGATTAGGAAGAATTATTGCTAAACTAGTCGCAACTCAATCACATAGATTATGGATCATTGAAACTCAAGGATCCAACAATAGTTCTATCAGTGGCATGGGAATTGAAGATGCCTTGAATTTAGAACATTCAGGTAAGCCTGGGAAGTTGGTTGGAGTGATTACATTAACAGATATTATAGGGTTTTTAGCATCCATCAAATCCAACGGAAAAATCGATCCTCAGTTTGCTAGAAACCAAAGAAGAAGGTCCAGTACATCAACTAGAAGCTCAATTGATATCAATCTGGAATTCAGGAAATAGTATTTATAGTTTATTTATATTATAGTTTAGTATTGTAGAAATTTCGTTCGACTTCAGTGCATAGTGGCTATAGATGACCTCTAGCAGATACCTCTAGCAGATACCAGACAGTTGCAGACAGTTGCAGACATAGTAGTTACAGACATCGCTCATAGTCCGGCTACAGTCGGGCTACAGTTACACTACAGTTGGACTACCCAACCCAATCCCCCTCTCTGTTTCCCCAATTAGTGCACTTATATACTCACGCCATCAGCCAGCTGCTTATTATGGAAACTCACATCAATGGGTCCTAACTACTAAACATTACTTTGCCACTACCTGAACTAGAAATGGGTGGGGCGACATCAAGCAAACAAGTGTCAGAAGCGGCGAATCAGCCACCCCACGACCTAGCATACAATAAGTTTCAGGTAATGTAGTCCACCGAATTATGGCTATTTTTCGTCAGCTATAGCTCTAGAAATATATCCCTGCTACACTATACCATCATCACTCCAAGCCCCTACCCTTACACACAGACTACAGTCTTAAAACCCACTCCACTCTACTCTTCTCTATAACTTCTATGCTAGCTATGCTAATAACAATGCGACATTTCCACGACACCCCATCGCAAAATTTTTCAAACTATAAATTAACTCGTTCACCCACCCCTTGAAAAAATTTTCACATTATTATAAATTATTAAACATGGGTAAAGAAAAAACTCACATTAACGTTGTTGTTATTGGTCACGTCGATTCCGGTAAATCTACCACTACTGGTCATTTAATCTTTAAATGTGGTGGTATCGATAAAAGAACCATTGAAAAATTCGAAAAAGAAGCTGCTGAATTAGGTAAAGGTTCTTTCAAATACGCCTGGGT